>JAYMSL010003033.1:0-13107 GCA_036897195.1 Plantago coronopus | reverse complement strand
ACTAGTCAAGACCACACCACAAGAGGCATGGTCACTCCTGGAGGACTTCCACACCATCCACAAGTGGCTCCCTGGCATCGACACGTGTCGTAAGGTGGACGGAGTAGAGGGCCTCGTCCGATACTGCTCCTCGACTCTCCCGGCCCCACCAGGTGGAGGTGAGGTGGCTGTCAAGTGGTGCCATGAGAAGTTACTCGCGATTGATCCGGTAGGTAAGTGTTTGACTTACGAAGTTTTGGAGAATAATTTAGGATTTAAGTCGTATAAGTCAACGATAGAGGTCGTGTCGGTCAACGGCGGAGATGATGTGAAGGGTTGTTCGATACAATGGACCTTTTTCGCTGATCCGATTGAGGGTATGAGTTTTGATGATCTGGTTGCTTATCTTGATTATAGTCTTCAAGGCATGGCTGAGAAGATGGATAAAGAGTTTGAATCATCTTAGCTTATTATTCATGTACCTAGCTAGATTTGTGTTTAAACTGGACTTTATCGAATAATGTCTATGTTAATTATGTACATTTCAACTTTGACTGAATAATTTTTGGGGAGATTTTACCTAGGACTTGCCTGCTTCAGTAACAGCAAATTTCATGATCAATATTAGTTCTTGCAAGTTGCAAACTTACCAGTGAACAAGTCAGTCAATAACTTAAAGATCTCAAAAGACTTCGTAAACTTGAGCAATTATTTCACTCCTCTAACCTCCTGTGCACATAGAAGACAGGGGAAACCGATCGAAGAATTAGATAACAAAGGCGAGTTTGCATTAATACGAGCTTTATAGCTAGATATATAGAACAGGCAACATTTCCATCAGATAGAAGTGAGTTGAAACAACATACTCAGTAAGAGTAGATCAGTACTAGTGTAGAAATGCTAAACACCAAAACTCCAAGACTAAAGAATTCAATCACAGTTTAGGCAGTACGTCATCCTTTCCCAAGCAAATAGTACATGATAAACATCTAATCACAAACTATCAGCGGTTCCACGAAAAACCTTCAGCCGCAACCTCTCAGGTTCAACTCTTTTTCTCTTCCTTTATGTAGATGTTTCTCCTGAAGTAGCACCTTCATTAGCACCATCAATCCTCTTGAGACAAACAAGACTGGCAGGGATGACCTGCGAAGGAAATGTATCGTTGAAATACTTGACACTTTCCTCATCATGATCATCACCATTTGCATCCGGGTTTACCTCCATAGTAAACTCTCGTAAATGTTTTTTCTCCACATCATACCAGGCAAACATGTCATGTTTGTATCGAAGAAGAACCAAGTTTTCATTCTTTAAATAACCTATTACACTGCTAGTGAGGCCATAATCACCATCCATTACCACATTCCATATATTGTCTTCTGAAGTCTGAACCATTACAAATCCACACAGTAAACCTTTTCATGTGGGTAGAATACAAGAACAAGCATCGGCGCGCTCAATGCAACTAATCCCACATCATCATAAATATGTAATTTACTATCAATCGATGGCAATGGAATTTTGCGATAAGTTTCAGTCGACAGATCAAGAGCAACTACCCAATCCAACTGCCAGATTGTCTCTGCTAAATAGTCAATCCAGTGCAACGCACCATTCACAAAAGCTCCATTGTGTACGCGTCCAGTCATAACAGCTTCACTCGAAAAGTCCTCAATCCTACGCCAAGTTCCCGAACTCACAGAACAAATAAAGGTGTTAGACAGAGCCATTTTCACAACCTTGTAGTCCTTGCTAGCTTCATCATACCCAAGCCCGCAAAGTGGTCTATCACGACGTTCACCAGTACTTACACCACCCACAATTTCATCACAAATCGGTAACTTCGAAGACTCACCAGTAAAAGGATTCCAAATAACCCAGACCAAATGTTTCCTAGAACTGGCAATCAATATCAAGCCATTGCAATTAGGTACCGGAAGATCGCGTATACGAGGCATACGTACCAGGGCCGCAAGGAGGCTTAACATTAGTTACATCAATTCATTCGAAACGGCTCAAAGATTTGGTTTTGCGGTGAATAAAATGGCTCAAAGATGTGAAGCTCAGGGAATTATGAATCAACAATGATTCTGCGCCATGATTTGGGCGTTCGCGACAAACATCTGTCGGAATGTTGTCCAATTCCGACATTTTTCTTCTGGAGGCTAGAAGAACAAATGCGTAAAATGCTATAAAAAATAGGCGGGAAATTGGGGCGCACCACAGATTTAAAATTAAACTATTTGAACATCAACAATATTGTAAGCATACGATTTCAAAGAGCAAGAGTATATCCTGCGCCATGATTTGCAGACGGACCTCAACTGAAAGTGGGAATCGACAGGTACACGAAGGAGAATTTCACGCCAAACATCCGTCGGAATGTTGTCCGTCATGTTTGTTCTGGAGGATAGAAGAACAAATGCGTTCAATGCTATAAAAAATACGCGTGCACCATAGATTTAAAATTAAACTATTTGAACATAAAAAATATTGTAAGCAATATTATTTCAAAGAGCAAGAGTATCTCCTGCTCCTTTACCAACCAGATAAAAATGAATCAGGAAATAAATCAACAAAATGTGCACACCTTCACATAAACACCAGATCAAGAAAGCTAAATCAAGATGACTCAACCGGATGTGTACATTCATCTAAACCTTGCAAACTAATTTTCCTAATCAATAGGGGTTGGAGAAGCCTCCAGCTTGTCCACATCCCAGAGAATGTTGTCTAATAACTGAAATAACCGTTCGTGCTCCTTCTCCATTTCTGATTTTTCGACAACTTCTGGTGTTCGATCCTCAAACCTGAACTTCAATGGAAGAGTAAATTGGGTATCAGTTGGGGGTGCCTCAGCCTGATGATCTTCATCATTATATTCCACGTCTTCAGCCCGTCGGCCGCTTCCCAATATGGCATCTGCAAGAAATCTATCCATATCGCCAGCCGAAGTAGGATTCTTTTTTATCTGTTTTTCTGTTTCATTTGCTGCATTTGTTCTCTCAGAGTTTCCATCGTCATCACTACACAGCCTGCAGGTTGTAACATCACCCTCTACTCTACTAGAGTACTTTTCTCCAGTTGCGTCATCATCAGTGAAAGTTCTGTTTGCTTTCAGCAAGGACGTTATTACTTTCACCTGCTTTCTTCGTGTTCTTTCACCTGCAGCGCTGCAACTCAATAATTCGTTGGTAAATCATCTTGTTCGCATTGTTCCTTCCCACAAAGTACTCGCTCAGATGATTATCTTGGTGGTGATCATGTGTTTCCTTCTGTTGTATATCACATAGGAGAACTTGACGACCCGATAAATGAATCCTGAGGCCCATCTCACCTGCCTTGATCATAAAGAACACAATTCACAATCAGATCATCTGTAAATCAATATTATCATAGACATGTAAAAAAAATTAAAAACCTATTCCACATGAAAAATTCAAACGTAGCAGCAACATCGAGAAGATAGAACAGCAATTGAGACAGTCCTAAAATAGCAATTTCAGACAAGGCCACGTGCGTTCAATGGAAGAAAAAGCGCGGGAAATTCGCACCATGGATACAAAATTAATTAAGCAATTTACTACACACACAAAAGACAGACTATATAAACATCAACAGTCTTTTAAGCAAATCTAATCGATGTGCAAGAGGATCTGATCAAGATGACTAAGGACGACCTATGTCATCACGACAAAAAAAGAACTACCAAATGATTCGACAGATGAAAAACACAAAAGTAATGCATAAAATTGGTAGGGAAGATAAATCACCAATTGAGAAAATCCTAAACTTTCATTGTGACTACAACTCTTTCATTCAATACTAATTTGAAAATACGCACTAGGGAAATTGTCACGCACCATAGATTAAACTTTAAACAATGTAAATTAAACAATGTTCTCCTAAAAAAATAGCATAATAAGAAAACAATATTCTCCACAATGAACATCAAAAATCTCGTGGACATATGTAATCAATTAATCTTGAGGAACTTATCAAACCTTCACCAGTTTTACCAACCAGATCAAGCAAATCAATCCCAGATGTTTAATCACAAACTAAACCAACACAATTATTTGTACATCTAAACCAACCTGATCAAACAGATCATTTCTGGATAATTAAGAAAATTAAACCAACACGTTTTGTACATCTAAACCAACCAGATCAAGCAAATCAATTAAAGATGATTAATCACAAACTAAACCAACACCATTTGTACATCTAATTTGCATATACCTTCACGCACCAAATCAGCAACTTGGGCTTGTGTAAACCTGGATTTTGATCAAGCAAGATGAAGTAAATTAGGAAACCCGAATGACATGAGTATCTAGCAAGCTAAAATCACAGATTGGATATCTGAGGGGAAAAATAAAAGAGAAGAACCAGATCAGCAAGAAGAACCTTTTGGAAATCTGAATGTTGGGCTTGACGATTAAACCGAGGAAAACAAGAAAGAAAAGCTTCTGATTGTTGAGAGGTACAACAGCTATTTGCAAATGAAAATGGAAGATGGATGAGAGGCGGCTTCAGACTGACAGAGTATATTTATAGGTACAGCAGCAGCAGCAGGAACTAGGTTAAACTAATTCATAGCTGCCTTTCTATTTATGTGTTCCGACTTCCGACCCTATTCACAGCAGTTGGAACATTTTGCATAATTAATATGCTTCTCAGTAGAGTGTTTTTTTTTTTTTTAAATGTGGAGTCAAGGTCCTGCATGATTACTCCCATCCGGTATCGCTACTTTTTTCACTTACGGATTGTGCCATACAGATTTTACTAAAATAAAAAACCGTAAAATACAACGCGGTAAAAAAGAGTCACTCATGGAGACTTATAAGAGTTATGCATCATCAATGGTAGAGTATCCAAATTTTCCTGAATTTCCTCATCAACAATACTATCCAGGCGATTGCGCAGATCCAGATTAATCTCTCCTTCTTGAATCTGAACTTCAAAAAGTGTATCTTGTTTTTCCATACCCGATCCCAAACTCTCTACATCTCCGCTGATAGTATTACTGGACTCATTTCCTGGAACTTCTGTTGTTGATGATACATTAGTAGGTTCCATGGGTTGCTTTTAGTTGTAAATACCTCTGCCACCCCGTTAAACTTGCCCCTACCTCTCATGTAATTACCCCTAACACCACCCCTACCATTCCCTCTGCCCCCATTACCATATTTATCCTGATGATAATTTCTTGGAGGATAGGACATGTAAGGGACCTCATTATACACATCAGTACCATCATCATCATGAACAACATCATTCACCTTATTAGCCTCAGGATTAGATTTTGCCAAACATGTATTCTCCATATGGCCCAGTTTTAAACAACACTTGCAATAAAACGGGACTTTTGTATACACAACTTTTACAGCAGTACCCTTACCCATCACATTTATCCAAATATGACTCGGCAGAACCTTCGAGACATCCATTTCTATGCACATATGCGCTTGCGATAATTTACTACGGTTAGCAGTATAACTATCAACCTTAATCGGTTTCCCCAATAGTTGTCCTATTTCAAATAAGGCCTCTTTATCAAATAAAAAGATCGGAAGTTTTTCCAAAGATAACCAAACAGGAACAATTGGAGATTCAACCATAGGATTCCATTTGAAAAAATGCATTGGAGCAGGACCCACAGTAGGATTATCTAACAGCCAAAGAGATTCAAGGTCTTCTACAAGAGAAAGCCTAATCGCTACATGTCGTTTATCCATAAAGCTCACAGTAAAAGAGGATTTCAACTTCAACTCTTTCAACATTTTGGTCACTTCAAATATTTTCGAAATCCCATAGGAAAATTTACCCACTAAAGTATTAGCAAAAGGAACAGCTAAAGAACTTACTTCAACTTCGTTGAAGGATATCGACGGCATACTGTTATTGGTTGACTGAGATTTCGGAGATACAATGCGCCTATCCGCCTCCATTTTTCCAAGTAGTAAGTTATTCGCAGATTTAACCTTGGACTGACCACCTGCCACATGAGGCAGAACTGAAGAAAACCCCACCTTAGAAGCAAAAGGCGGCGGCGGCTCTGCGGAAGCCATGGGAGACGAAAAAATTAATAGAGGGAAAAGAAGAAAGAGGGGAGGACGGAGGCCATGAGTGAGGAGGGGTTAGTAGCAATAAAGGCGAGTGGCGTGGAGGTGGAGGGAGGAGGAAATGTAGGCTGAACGATCAGGGAAGAGAGCGGCAGAGATGGGAAAAAGGGCTCGACATAAAGAGACGAATGAGGGGGAGCAGAGGAGGGGCGACCGGCGGAGGGAGGAGGTGGAGCTGCCTAGTCAGGAGCCCAACCATCGGAGGAGCCAATCTGAGCAGCCGACAATTTGGGGGAAACCAGAAATGTTCCAGAGAGGAGGGAGAAAAAGGTTTATAGAGATAAAGTTATTCAAGGTTTTTCATTTTAGTTGCCTTCTCAGGAGAGTTATTGTAAGGAACTGGAACATTTTGCATACTTTACAACAAGTAATATGCATTTGTACAATATAAACATGATTTTACATATTCCATTGGCGTTCTATTTTCTTTCCAAGTTTTCATTCCGTAATAGTACATCGATCTATCTATAAAATTTAATTCAAGACGTCGTTGTCGTTACGTTTTTATTCCAAATTAAGGGATTGACTTTTTGCGTTTAATCTAAGATGTATGAGTACATCGATCTTTCTTTGCTGTTTGCTCATATATTTTCGTATGAGCTTCTTCGTGGAGATCATGCAAAAGTTATAAGCTGAAGCTGCTTAGTAGAAGATATGTATGTCTGTATAATCTTGTTTTGGTTAAAGTATCCTAATATGTATTCACTTGTCTTATAATATTTATGTTAATGTAATTTCTGCTGATGATGATATTGAACAAATTTAAGATTTTTTGTTTGTTTGTTAAATCACTGGTATCCGGCTTTTATGTCCGACTATTCCAGTTCGAAGGGGGTCCCGGGGTTAAGGTTTTATTCCTCTCCCAACAGTGTTGCGGGGGATCGAACTGTAGTCCTCCCTACCAAGTGCAGCCCCTGGTACGACTGCACCAACATCACGTTGGTAACAAATTTAAGATTGAGTTTATTGCTTCTTGGGAATTTATTGATGAATTAACAAGTGAGAATATTGGGGAATTAATTTATATGACTAGATTCCACAACTCTCTACAAATTCGAGCTTTTAGATGAGATAGAATTCTATCATGGTATCAGAGCCTTTGGCTCACGCCCAGACCTGGGTTCGAATCCCCGCAGAGACCGCCTCCACCCATATTTAATTCCACTCGATTGGCCTCCCAAAATGAGGTTGAAATCGGCCACGGGTGCGGGGGAGTATTGGGGAATTAATTTATACTAGAAAACTTGTGACACGCTACGCGTGTCATTGAGTTAAATTTGAATGTTCTATAAGAATATTCATGTTGTTATTGTATCACTTTTCTATAGTTTTATATTATTTTTTATTTTGTGTTTTTGTTTGATGAAATTGTGGAATTTTCGACTACCTATTAGAAATAAAATTTGTCGAAACATATTCATTCTTGGTGTCAAATCGTACATATTAAGAGAAGATTACTGTAGTGAAATCAGAATACTTTTTGCTGATATAGTAAATCACTTTTTTAAAAAAGAATTTGATACAAGTTTGTAATTTTTTACTATTATTTAGAAATAAAATTTGTCGAAACTCGAAATATATTCATTATGGATGTCAAATTGTAGATATTGACGAAAAGATTATTTTGGTGAAGTCGGAATTATTTTAATTGATGTAATATAATTGATTCCAGAGACAGAATCGCGAGAAAAAAGAGTTTGAAGAAAGGGGAAAACGTATGAAAATTGAACTAACAGACCTAACAACAAATGTTACTGACTGGCCGCTTATTATAAAGGATAATGACTAGATTCCACAACTCTCTACAAGTTCGAGCTTTTAGATGAGATGGAATTCTATCAGAGAATTTAGCAATGAGCCAATATATATTGATGGGTTGCATTTATATGCATTATTACAATTCCCTGCGTTTAAAATAAACACAGGTAATACACCAACCTTTGTCTGCGCTTAAAATGAAAGCTGGTTAACACCACCATTACCTTCGTTTAAAAACAGGAAAATTACCCTTATTCCTAACCCTTTCACCCCTATTCCAGCATTTACAAAATGCATTACATGTGTTTACTAAACGCAAGAAAATACCAGATCCTAACCCGATCCTCCCCTTTTCCTGCATTTGTTGAAGGTTTGCCTACAAATCGCACTATATACCAGCGCGGGCTCTAAACGCCGGATGACTTTTAATGACATACCATTTCCCTGCTTCGTCCCAGCGTTTGTCGACAATTCAGCTCCTGCAAATCAAATATACTTCACAAAACACTAAATCCCTGAGAAATGGCGAGATCCAGAATAGCTCCAAAGTAGCTTGGTATTGGTCTTGTAGCATATTCCTTTGTCTATTCCAAATTCTGGTTAGATTTCCTTTACCTATAATTTCAATTTATAACTATTTCTTCTTTCTATTAATGGGTACAAATGGATTGCAAGATTTCATTATGGTAAATCTTTATATAACATTACATCTATCTTTTTTATGTTGAGATAATCAATTTATTACCAGCTACTTTAATGGATCTGGGTTTGTTTTCCGATGGGGTTTGCAGGGATAGTGTGTTCTGCATGTTTCACCTTCCTATTCAAGGGCCTCCAAGTGATTGATTGTTGGTGTAAAGATTGTTCATACCGGGACTGGAATACTGGATGACTTCGACGGACAAGAAGCTCTCTGATCTCCACTATTAAAACTCAGAAATTCAAATGGACTGTTAAAATTTATGAATTCACGAATGAATCGGAACACAACAATCGGAAATTCAGAAATGATTCTGAATTTCCCATTTTTTAAATAAAATGTTGAGGTTAATAGGGAGGGATTGTTCCTTTCTAATGGTGACCTTAAGTAATTAGAAATAGATCAGTTAATTATCGTGATTAATTAGCCATTATTATCAGCTAGGAATTGTTCCTCTCAAATATAATTAACTAAGAGGGACTTTGGTCTCAAATATGATGTATTAGAGATGGATTCCATCGGCCTCCAATACCATTTAGAGACAATGTTTTTAGTCACTAACAATAGAGACTATCCATCTGTCTTAGATGATTCTTTTAAGAGGAAAACGGATTATATGAGACGGATTTCACCCTCTCTCATATGACCTTTTTTTGTAGTGGTCTAAATGCAGATAACTTTTTTACCTGCGTTTAGGCCTTTATAAACGCAGGTAAAGGCCTTTTTTCTTGATGTGGTATGTGGGCCTTAATTTTGCTTCGTAAATAAACAAAACAATGCATCGACATAATGAGCTAGTGTTTAACATACATGATACATGTGATGAATGAAAATATGAAATGAAGTATACAAAAATGGATTGTTACCAAAATGTAGCTCCACGTACGCAATAGAACTGAAAATAGCTAGTCTAGGAAGATAAAGGTACAAAACACATTGATGCGGGTCAGTTTGATAAAGATTCTTTTCCTAATCAAGTTCGACATTAGATGGTAGATTTATTATGATAGAATTTTTTTCCTAATCAGTTTTTTACTATATAGTTATAGTAGAATTCGTTTCTCATTACGATTCCTTTTACTTTTCACACAAGTTTCTTTACAGTATTTATAGGCGTCAGTAGACATTGTAATATTTCAGTTTGATTTGATTAATAAAAAAAAGAGGTTTCCTCAAATATTCTTGAGCTTCAATATTCTTAGGTAAAATCAACGAATCTTGAAAGAATCAATTCTTTAGTATTATGCGGAATCAATGAAGTTTTGATTGTCGTTCTTCCTTACTTGTCCACGCACGCTTATGGTGTTCAGTTTGATGAAGATTATTTTCCTAATCAAGTTCGACATTAGATGGTAGTTTTATTAGGATACAATTCTTTTCCTAATCAGTTTTTTACTTTATATAGTTATAGTAGAATTCATTTCTCATTAGGTTTCCTTTTACTTTTCAAACAAGTTTCTTTACAATACTTATAGGCGTCAGTAGACATTGTAATTTTTCAGTTTGATTTGATTAATAAAAAAAATGAGTTTTCCTCAAAAATTCTTGAGTTTCGGTATTCTTAGGTAGAATCAACGAATCTTGAAAGAATCAATTCTTTAGTATTCTGCGGAATCAATGAAGTTTTGATTAGTGTTCTTCCTTACTTGTCCACGCACGCTGCATCAGATATCCTCACTGAGGATCTGTCTCTATTTTTAAACTGCCAAGCTTATGAAAGCACAAAATAGAAACATTCCCACCGAACAATACATTATGCTTTGACATTAGTTGCTTGAGCGGATGTGTTTTCTTGTACTCTGACTTGATGGAAAGGTTTATTATGTGGATGATCAACTGTACTGTAATTGTTCTAATGATAAAAATGTGGATAATTAAGCCATTCAGGTGATGTTGCTGAAAAAAGATATTGATTATGGCCAGCTCAATCCAAGTAGGTTATTTAAGAGTAAAAATAGCACCTGTGTTTAGGAAGTTAGAACTGAAATGTAGTTTTGATTATAACTTCCTTGATAACCGTCATTTGCTGATTCGATTGCATACTGAGGAGGATTATGCTTCTTTTTGGGTGAAAAACTCTTTTTTTTGGCAATTGTATTATGAGATTGCATAAGTGGTCACCTTCCCTTAACACTGTTGTGGATTCTCCTATTGTGCTAGTATGGGTTAATCTTAAGAGAGGAACCGTTATGCCTTTTCATTCGGAAGCTTTGATTTGAGTTAGCTAAGCCTTTAGGTGTTCCTTTAAGGATAGATTATGCTACAACAAACATGTTGAGGTTAGATAGGGCTCGAATATGTGTGGAGATGGATGTTTCATTGCCTATGTTGAAGTCTCTCATTGTTGACGTTGTTGGGCATAAAATTTCAATTGATGTTGATTATAAAAATGTCCCTTTATATTGTCCCTTTTGGCATAAGTTTGGACACGTAGAAAGCTCTTGTTATGCAAAAAATCCTTCCCTCAAACCACTTCGACACATTGAGGGTGTTACCAGATCTATGTTCAATAATAAATTTGACAGTGAAAAACATGACGATATTTTGGAAGAGGAATCGATTCATAATCAATCTGTTGTTGATGTGAGTGATGAAGTTGAGAAGGTAGTTGTTGATGAGAGTGAACAAACATTAAACGTAGCACCCGCGTAGCGTATGATTTGCATAACATGCATATATATCAAATGAACGTAACACACGCGTAGCGTGTCGCTCATTTTCTAGTTTGTTATAAGTTAGATGCTAATTTAGCTTTTCTAAATGTAATGGGAAAATCTAAAATAATAAGAAAATGGAGGATCTTATTGTGAAACAATTATGAGGCACATGTAAGTGTCTCAACAGAAATAATTACAAGACATATACAAGTGTCCCAATAGTTCGGGATATAGAGTCGCTTTAATAAGTGTCTCAAACTCTATTGGGACGCCTTATATCGAGACCCTTTTGGAGACAGTTAATGAAGTGTCTCAAAATACGTAAGTGTCTCTATATGGTACATATAAAGACACTTTTCAGTGTCTAGAAAACCCTTTTTTGTTGTAGTGGCAGCTCAAGAGATCTTTATCGTCGCCCCAATAGATCATACACATGTTCTTACAACAATAGATCTTCTCCATAGGCAACCCCAAGCAACGCATCTTCTTCTGAGCTTGATAGAAATTGGTTGGAACTAAGTTTGGATCAGGCATCACCTCCTTGAACAAGTCACACCAAGTGTTGAAGTTTCTACACTTTGAGCACCCCCGTCCTTAGCACTCATCATCCTAGACACCAATTGTAATTCGTTCACACGTGACACGACTACCCTCAAATATAGGCTTTTTCGATGCTTCCAACATCTTATAGAACTCGTCAGCCTCTTTATTCTGTGCCTCCTCAACAACACCGGCTTGGAAATCAGAACCTCCTAAATTATGCATCATTTCCTCCATCCGGCCATCACCACGCCCATTACCACTTCTACGTTTAGGAATGGTACTATAATCAAGAAACGGTTGCCGTCTCTCCATGATGATCCCATACATGATACTTAGAAACAAATCCGTTTTTTTTCAAATATTCTACAACTATTTTAGGATCCATCCATGGCCGGTTGCTACACTTCTTCAGACTACAAGGCACTTAATTAGCCCACCCTTTACACAATCTGGATGGGCATGTGTAAATGCAATGAACGCCTTAACACCTTCTACAAAACTAGGTAGAAGTTTCCCATTACGCATTCTTTGATACATCCATGAACGATCCGGATTCATGTTCACTATAACCTGAAAATCTTCATTTATTAGACTTAGAATGTTAATACATGTTACTGTAATCATTTCATTGGTCTTCATTGGACATTTTAATTTATCTTAATCAATTCAATCTATAAATACCTAACTTACATTACTCCAACATATATCATCCGTTCATCAATTCTTTAGTCAACCTACCCAACCAAGTACTTCCATCACCCTTTATAACTTATCATAGTCTCTACTTCTTCATACGTCTTCACCTAAATACTAACTTAAACCGACTCAACCAAATACTAACTTAACATTCTAAAATGTACTTATATAAGCTTCATAATACAAACATTCCAAGATATAATAACTTAATACACGAGAACATTCAACCAAAATCGACCAAACAATTCATAATACAAACATGCCCAATACTCAATTCAATATACCTACACTAATACAAACAATTCAACCTATAATAACATAATGCACGAGCTACATTCAACAAAAATCGACCAAAATTTTAACAAAAACCTAACAAAATCAACCAAAATTTCCAATTTATCAAAATTCAAACATACCCAATACTCAATTCAACATACCTACACTAATACAAACAATCCAACCTATACTAACATAATACACGAGCTACATTCAACCAAAATCGACCAAAACCTAACAAAAACCTAACAAAATCAACCAAAAATCCCAATTTATCAAAATTCAAACATACCCAATACTCAATTCAACATACCTACACTACAATATACTAGTAGGAATCATAAAACCTAACAAAAACTAACAAAAA
>JAYMSL010003032.1:0-13108 GCA_036897195.1 Plantago coronopus | reverse complement strand
GTTATTTATTGAAAATTTTCAAATTGGTCCCTAAATCTGGACTCAATTGAATAATTTTACGCAAGTTTTTCTGCTTATTATATATCTTTAATCTTTAATTATACATCTAAATTCTCTCCTTAAACGAGTAAATTACATTGTGAACTACAACATCAATCCTGTCATTAGATTCTGCTTGATTTAGAAGACTAAAAGACCTGGACTCGAGCAAGAGTCTACATGATGAGCACTGCCACAAAGGAAACACCATGAACTTCTCGAACTATATAGAATATTTTCTCCACAAGCCTTCGCATCGGCTCCGTATGCTAGAGACCGGACCGGACCAAAGATTGAAAATTTCCTAAATCGGAGGATCGAGGACCTGACCGAGGACGGTCCTGGTCTGAACCGAAGACCGAAAATTTGGTCATGTCCGGTCTCGTTCATGCTCAGCGCTACAAAGTGGTGCCTCGTAAGTTGTAGCCCATCCATTGCGTGTGAAGTGTGATAAATGTGTGTGAGCCCATCCATTGAGTATAAAGCCCGTACCTTGTAAGTTGTAACTCCAGAAGCCCAAACTCCAGGCAAAACGCAAGACTGAATAGGTGCTCGAATCGAATCAAATAAACTGAAACTTCACCAGAATCTATTAGCAAATCGATCAATCGAAAATGGAGAATTCTTCATCTTCTTCAGCAGACCTAACTCCACTTCCAGAAGATGAACAATCTGAAACTATCACCAATTTGCCGTCTGTCTTCGACTCCAAACCAGCTCGACCTCCTTCTAAGATGTATTCATACCGATCATTTGCGTGCCTTTTTTTTGTTTCTCTGCTCTTACATGATCATTTTTCTGAAATGTTCCAGTTATTTAGAACTTTGCTTTTCGTAGTTTGTGAAGTTCTGTTTAGGAGAATGCTAGTGTTAACTGTATCTCGTTTCTATTTACTTGCTAGTATTAGTTTAGACTTGAGTTATTCAATTTGGTTGGAAAATGGAGATGAATAGATTGGATAATGCCTATTGATTTTTGTCATGGTTCGTGTTTATTAGTTCAAATGGATTGATTATATCATTTGAATATGGTTGTCTACCTGAAGGAAGATGCTAGTATTTGGTGATGCATTTTGTCTGTAGTGAGCTGTAGAATTTGTAAACATATTAAAGTTTTAATAAGTATATTGCCTTAAGGCATCTAGAATTTGAGAGACGGAAAACGGAGAGGTGTCAATAGATGTGGACATAAGTAAGTAATATCTTAGCTGTTGCTTGCTCCGGAATGGATCATATGTTGATGTATTGGTGGAAAATGTTTATCTTCCTGTATCTGCTGATATGAAAATGTGGTGCTCCGCAGCATGCAATGACGAACATGTTGTTTAGGTCACTTTGTGCTTCAATCAATTTGTTTCATGTAACCAACAAGTAACAGGGCTGAAGTAAGAGTAGTGCCTTCTCAATTAAATGATGAGGAAAATTAGCAGCAACTTAACTATTTGATTCATAAGACAAATAATTAGAGTTCCATGTAGAAAGTATCTAAATCAATTCACTTGAGCTATACCGTGAGAACATGAACAAATGGATCGAGTACTCCACTCGTTATGGTAGATGTTAGACTTGAATCTCTAAGTGCATCCATAGTGGTGTTCTTATGCTTCTGTATTGTGGTGTCTGCGCTTCATTTCATGGGTTTTTCTGTTTGCTTCTCACCGCGTCCTCACTCTTTTTCTTCCTTGTTTGTGTGTCAGGCCTTCATTACAAAAATATGCACCTTTAGATTGGCTAGGCTACTTTGACGAAGAAGATGATGTTTGTATCCCTGAGTCAGATAATGTATGTGAATAGGCGTCCTCTGGATGATTTTTTTATTTTACTTTTAATGCTTGAAACTTACATTCGTATCTGCCTTCACCGTTTTAGGTTTTTCACATTTATAAAGCTGGGAGCGATGGTCCTGTCATTTTCTGCCTCCATGGTGGCGGGTACTCAGGGTAGATTGACTTCTGTTCCTTAATATTTTGTATGGAGTATTTCATCATGTCATTTCATTGAAAGGATTCTGTGAATTACACTATTTAATTTTCATGTACGAGTTTACTTATATAAATCTTGTGGGAGGAAGTATACGAAGCCAAAACATAGTGTGGGTCTGTATGAGCAGTGTGCAAATATTTTCTTCTTACAATATCAAACCACAATTAAACAGTATATCAGTTAAACATGTCAGTTCTTGTATTTTCATATATCTGTCTTCGTTACTTGATGAATCTAGTTTGCACTTTGTAGGTTCATTTGATATAGCTACAGGCTGTGTGACTCCTACAATTGGTCCTCTTTTGTGTATTATGAGTTACTTTGGATCTTAATGTAAAGGCTTTTTTATTTAATCAATCTTGGAGTCATGCATATGATTCCTGCAATAGAATTGTAAGATCCCTTGATCCTGGCGCAACTGCACCATGCATTATTAAAGGATTACTAGTGATTTGTTCATTGTGGTAATTATGCACTACTTAAGAGCTGGCAGATATAGTCATGCAATGCGTACTGCTTGTATAGTAATGACACACACTTGTGGGGAAAAAGGCAACTATCAGGCCCAAAATTTACATGTTGAGTCCTCTCTTCCCCAGGAACATCTGGAAGGACCTCATGATCAATGGCAAATCATGAAATTATAACATTATTGGCCAGACAATGAAACATTAACTTGCATCTTAACTTATCTGAGTTTTTTTCATTCCTTTTCCAGTTCTATTTTGATTCTCCTACTTTTATTGGAGAGTGTTTTGCTATACTATCTGCAGATTGAAGTATATGACATTGTATAGTTTTCGTCTTGAAAATATTTCTTCCAGTATAAAGCTTCATATGTGTATGGATGATTGGCATGAAAACAAACTGTTATATTGCCTAGAATTAGTTACATCTACAGTGTTTTATGCTTGGCCATTTTTTCAGGCTCTCGTTTGCCCTGTCAGCTAGTAAAATTAAAGAGAAAGCCCGGGTGGTTGCCTTGGATATGAGGGGCCATGGGAAGACAATTACCGATAATGATCTTGATCTGTCAATTGAGGTATTTGCATTTGCATCTGTCCATTAAGATGCATTGATTTTTGTCCTGAATAAAAATATATTTCTTCCTAATGCATTCTTATTCCTACATTCTGGATATTGAAGTTTCTTAAGATTGTTCACAGACTTTGTGTAATGATGTAATTGCTGTCATGAAGACAATGTATGGTGATTCTCCTCCAGCTTTTGTGATTGTAGGCCACAGGTTTGTATGTCTGTACATTATTTTTTTTTTAAAGTATGATTACTCTCTCCAGCTCTATATGCCTGTGATTTGACGTACCCAAGTTCTCTTGAGCTCAGACAATTAGTGACACTTATTGAAGGTGTTTGATGAAACTTCTTATAACTTCTAATCGTTATCACACTCTTCATTCTCTAATCTTGTCCTGGATTTATTTGGATTTCACGTACAAGATAGTCCATCCATCCCGATCTCTTTGGATTTCACATACATAGTCCATCCATCCCTTCTTTCGTCCATCCCCATACCCCATGAATGGTTTACAATTCTTTCTGACAAATTTGGTAATTACATTGTTTTTTTTTTCTTTTCAGATTCATCTCATATCTAATAAATATATTTACTGAACTTACTTTCTTAAATGTTGCCATAACTTTATTATGGGGTCACGGGGTCACAACTTATCTATTAAACAAACGTACCAAACTTACTCACCCTCCTAAATTACTGCCTTGAATCTAAACGTGTATATAATTCATTGCTACAAGTATATATTTTCCTGAATGTTTGGGGATTGAGATTGAAGACCAGGTGCAACATGCATGACTGCCCGGTCTAAATGATGAATAACTCTTAATGTTTTATTTATGCAGTATGGGTGGCTCAGTGGCTATTCATGTTGCTGCAAAGAAGGCACTTCCGAGCTTGGCTGGGCTTGTTGTTGTGGATGTCGTTGAGGTTTGTGTCAATACATAAATCAATGGTTTTCTGCTTTTCTGCTGACAGAGACATGGAGTCCTTGTTATTGTTACTGATGGTCATGTAGAATTACAGGGAACAGCAATGGCTTCGTTGGTCCATATGCAAAAGATCCTATCCAACAGACAGCAACATTTTTCAACCGTTGAGAAAGCTGTAATGATCTCCAACGTTTTCTTTGCAGCTTCTTGCTTATGTGGAGTTTTACTGTTTTTCTTTTTGACGTTGTGTTCATGCCTGCGGTCAGTTTACTTTATTGAGATGCCAAGAATAATAGGACTAGGTTTAGCTGAAACCCGAAAATGATCTCATAGCTGGGTGCCTGGGTATGGCACTCAGCTAAGAGAATAGTGTTTTCATCAAATAGTTTTCTAATTCTAGTTCCTCTATAAATGTTAGTGAGCCTTGTTTTCTTTTTCTTTTTGGACAGATTCAATGGAGTGTGCAAGGAGGTACTTTGAGAAACGTTGAATCTGCTCGTATTTCTATTCCTAGTACATTGACATACGATGACTCGAAAAAGTGGTAAGCTTGCTATAATTCTGGAGGCTCTTTGGTTTCTAGTCCCCCCTGAAACTCTGTGTGAAGCTTTCTTATAGTCTATCTTTGTTACATGTAGCTGTTAATTGATTCTGTGACTTATTCTACTCTTTTACCCATTATGTAAATGCAGTTATGTCTACCGAACAAGGCTGGAACCAACTGAGCAATATTGGAGAGGCTGGTACGATATTTCTGCTCTTTAAGATAGTTATCCATTGCAAATTAGCACAAATATGTTAACATCAAAATTACGCACTAAAGTTCATCATTGCTTTCATAACCTTTTCAGGTATGAAGGCCTTTCCGAAAAGTTTTTGTCATCTCCAGTTCCAAAACTCTTGCTTTTGGCAGGAACCGATAGACTGGACCGGTTCGTATATTGGAGAATTATTTACAAATATTAGATTTCACGTCTCTATACAAGTTCGGTCTTTTAGATGAGATGGAATTCTACCAGTATATTGGTCAAAATGTTTTTCCGCCACATAGCTCTTTGAATACGTCATTTTGATTGTCTTTACCATGCCACAGAACTCTCACAATTGGTCAAATGCAAGGAAAGTTTCAAATGGTGGTTGTTAGGCATACCGGGCATGCCATCCAGGTCTGGTTCATTTATTTTACCACTCTTCTATTCTCGCAGATATTACCAGTTGCGTGGATTTTAAATTCAATTTCGATACAGGAGGACGTACCTGATGAATTCGCTAAACTAGTATTGAACTTTATAGCTCGAAACAGAATAGGACCTCATGGTGTTGAGGTTAGTACACCCCTCATCTTGGCAAAATGCATTAAATTTTTCTGTAGGCATCAAGATCTTGGCCTCTGCCCTCTTGGGCATGTTTTTAGACCTTAGTAGCCCTGTGTTCTTTATGTGTTTCTTATTCTATTCATGGAAAAGCATCAGAATCAAGCACTGATATGCTGCCAAAACTTTGCTGCAGATCCCAGGACTTCTTCGCCGCCCATCATCAACAAAACCAACTTGAGACTTCACTTGCTCCGCGTTATGGTTTTATCCTCCAATGTTGAGTGGGGGCATCCAACCATTGGTAAAATCATCCGGACCATTTCTGGCTTGGTAGATGAGGAATATGATGAGATAATGAACTTGAGGGAATAATTTGTTGTTAGATAAAGATGTTGTGGGTCAAATAGCAATCAGAATCCTTGTACTATGGTCATTTCTTTAGATTCAGATTATAGGTTTGAACTAATATACTTGGTGTTGATGTTTGTTACTAAAAGATTAACTCAGGAGACATCATGACGATAATGCTCAAACAACAGAAAATACAGATTTGGTGTATCACAAGCTCCAGTTAACAACAAAATTGCATTATCATTATATTGTTAAATTTCAGCTGTCAAAGAATAATGGTCTCTCCAGAGAGAAAATAATATTCGAGGGCTCCAGCGCAATGGAGCAAAGAGTTGTCACCAGACTTTATTGATAACAAAAAATGTTGCTTTTTCTTGCATAAGCAAACTATGCTTCAGTAACTGCATAATGGGGAAAATAACAGATAAGGGCCTTAAGCTGTAGACTCTTTGAGGTATGCGATGAGATCTGCACGGTCCTGGGGTTTCTTCAGTCCTGGAAAGACCATCTTTGTTCCGGGAATATACTGCATTCAGACGAAAACATGAAACCGATGTCAATAATCAATAGTAAATGATAACAGGGCTACATGAGAATTTCTCGCGTTTATCTGATTGATTTAGTGGAATGTGAAACTAAACCTACTCGGAGTTACAAAGGTCACATGAACACATTTTTCAATTTTGACTAACACTGTTATATAAAAGTCAGTCAAAACTCTATACTCAAAAAAGAATAACACATCAGAGTAACACCACACAATTAGAACAGACTCCAGTAGTTTTTACATGGATCGAAGTAAGAAGTATTGTTGTAATGCCACATTGAGAGAAAAAACTGAGCCAATTAACTCGTAAATAGAACAATTATCTGATGGTCTTGCCAGGCATGCACAGTTAAATCATAGATGATGAAAAGAAATATGTACCTTCTTTGGGTTTAGCAAGTAATCATAGAGTGTCTTCTCTTCCCAGTTAACAGCCATGCTCTTGTTGGCTGAAGAGTAGGAGTACCCAGCTGTGGTTCCGGACTGCCTTCCGAAGAGCCCATTCAGATTGGGTCCTGTCATTCATGCATTTTCATCAAGTTACAAACAGAATAGAAATGAAACTCCCAAATGCAAAACAACTTTGAATATCCACTTAGTGCACAAACATCAGGTAAGATGGTCAAAGATCTTGAATTCTTGATATTGATTACCGGAAAATGTAACAGACTGTCTCAAGGGTAAAAAAGAACTGATTGGCTATGGACATAGAGTAAAAAACACGCAATAGCAATAACATGTTGAGATGTTTAGGTCTTCAATGTTCGGGCACATGATAACCTCTTAAACCTAAGTCTTTGCAGCTATTCATTTGCTAAGCTCCACTTAACAATCAAGAAAGAGTAAACCAACAGCCCTACTTTCTTTCTAATAAATAAACCAACTCAGGATTCACAATTATCCAGATAAAGCCTGCACGAGTAGCCGTGTTTTCAAACACTGTTTAACAACCATTTCCATCAACAAAACTAAGAAGTCAGGTATTCATCTAAATCACTTCCAGAGCATGGCATCAGATCCTCTGGAACTAACAATCCAAGCATGTACTAACAAGATGCATATCAAATCAAGCAATACAGTATACAGATCCCAAACAACCAAAAAAAAAACAAGAAAGTATAAATCTTTCCAAATTCTTCACAGGGCATCAAGAAAAAAAATCAGGACAGCATCAAATTAAGTCCCACCAATGAAACAGTATCCATCAATTAGAGATAACCCATAAACAAAAATCTCATCTTGAACAAGTAACAATAACAAGAAGCGGAGAAACCCACAGATCAGATCTACCTACCATATAAACATTAAAAAAAAATAAAGAAGCTTAAGCTGGATTGAGAATTGCAAGAAGAGAAGCAGCGGAGTTGGAGTACCTTGCTTGTGGCCAGCTCCTTTGTCGACGGTGTGGCACTGAGCGCACTTCACCTTGAAGATCTTCTCTCCGGCAGTCTTGTTGCCAGGTGGTGCTTCATCGAAAGAGGCCATCTTCTTCTTCTTCTTGGTTTAGGGTATTGATTGATTGAAAGGGGAGCTGGTTTGGTTTGATTTGGGAGAAGGAAAGCAAAGGGGTCAAGAAAGGTTTGCGGCAGAAGGCAATGAGCTGAATTTAAATGGGTGGAGGAATTGGAAGACAGAGCCAAACAAGGGAACGTGGTTTACACAAGGACCGCTAACCTCTAGTCGCGTTTTCAACTTCCAACTACTCTTTGCGTTTTTACGCATGCGCTTTTACCCAAACAGATGGTCAGACAAAAAGTGTGCCAAAAACCGGACCGGAAATACTACCGGACTGATTTACACCCGGTTAAGTTTTATAGTTATCGAGATTCCTTAATTAAGGAATAGTAATCGAAGTTTTGAAAAGATAAAACGGAAGGTTTAGCTCAATGTCAAAACTAATCTTCAAAAAGACGACTTTGCAAGTTGTAAGTTTCAGTCTGAGAAATGCTAGCGAAAACTTATATGTACTTGTTCATTTCTATTGCAACAAGATGGACTTTACCGAGATTGAGGATGGACCAACTATTAAATTTGGGATTATTACATATACCACCCCCACTGGATCACACCTACTCATCGGGATCCCATTAGATGTTACAATTACATTTAAGTCCTGAATCTAAATTTTAATAAACAACAACAAACACATCCTTATTATTTGGAGTAACCAAAACAAATCAAGCACCTGGAGTCCTTGCTTAACAATCTAAGTCACAGGACGGAAATGGATACTAATAACCTCATCGGTACGGCATTTAATTAGCTGAGGCCCCTGAGAAGCGCAAGGTGGTGTTGTCTTGGACATGAAATCAAGACATAGAACAAGGTAACTCCTAATTGTTGTAAACTAGCTAGGAAAACAGCTTTCTGGCCCATACTTAGATTAGTGTCATTTTCGTATACAAATTCTTGATCTGAAGTATCTCATATTTCAACAAATTTTGTTTCCATTTGATGGCAATTGCTTTTCCATGTAAGAATCTGAGATTAATCTCATCTGTACCTTAAATGCTCCACAGAATAGTGAAAAATAAGAATCTGCTGAGTTCAATGTTCAGTCTACCTTCCATATCCAGAACCAGAATAGTTAGAATACCAAGATGATGACATTATGATTTAGTCCCAAAAAAAAAGGAAAGGAAAGGAGGAGGAAGAAGAGAAGCTCTATTAATGGAGGTTTAATGGAGGTTAAGTGTTTGGGAAAAAAAGAAAGGTTGAAGATGACTACTTATGTAAAATATTTATAAAATTGGGGTTAAAATTGAATTGTAACAATTTGGAGGATATGAATGTAAAAAAAATTATATAAGGCCTGTTTGGTTACTTAGTTAATAATTTCAGAAAAAAATCGGTTTAAGACTTATACGTAATTGTTTCATCTAATAGGATCCAGGTGTAATTAGAGAATTTAAGAGGGGTACTGGATGAAATTCGCCCGAAAAGAAAAAGTCAAATGGAAAACTTAGAAGGAAAACTTAGAAGGAGTGAGTAAAATAAACATCAACAATCTTAGGTAATTAATAATAGAACAAAGATTTATAGGCAAGATGCCGCCCCCACAAACATTTCATTCCACAAGATTTTAGTTTACTTGCTTGCTTCTAGAAGTATGTGACATTGATGCATTGTCTACAAGAAAGCTATCCTCACTCTTTAGTGCTTGACTTGTTATACTACAGTCTACATGCATGCCTTTGACTCGATGCAATTTACAAATGCTGGCCATAAATCCCCCACTCATTCTCCCCCCTCCTAGACTCCTAGTAAGTAACTATCATCACTACATTTTTCCAAATGTAAAAACCAAGAAACTTCCAACATCACACAAATAATGATGCCCACATTTTCAATAAACATTTGTTTCCACAACTTAGATACCTCCACCTAGACAATGACCTTGATTCAAACCTTTGACATATTCAACATTACACAACGCCATCACACCTCTTCAATCCCTTATAAACCGAACTCATATTTCACACACAATTCACTACCAAACAGACCAAACCGCTACAATGGCAAACCGAAACGGCTCCCAATCCGCCTCCATTGCTGTGGTCATGGTACCCCTCCCCGCGCAAGGCCATCTCAACCAGCTCCTCCACTTATCCCGCCTCATAACCACTTATAACATACCTTTACACTTTGTCGGCTCCACCACCCACACTCGCCAAGCAAAGACTCGAGTTCATGGCTGGGACCCTACGTCCATAACCAATATGCACTTTCACGAATTCCAAACTCCTAGATTCGATAACCCACCTCCCAACCATACCGCCACTAATAAATTTCCGGCACAAATAATTCCATGTTTACGAGCGACCTCTGAACTCCGTGAGCCTGTCAATAAACTAGTTCAAGAACTCTCCTCGACGGTTAAAAGAATCGTGATAATATACGACTCTATGATGGCTTATGTTGTGCAGGACGTTGGAGAGGTACCTAATGCCGAGGCGTATTGTTTCCAGAGTATTTCTGCGTTTTCGCTATGTTCGTTCTACTGGGAGTACACTGGAACTCCGAATCTAACACCTGAGGCTGAAATGGCGAAAAAGGCTCCGTCTATGCAAGGATGCTTTCCTCCTGAGTTTACTGAGATAACAGATTTGCAGCAGAGCGCGAAAAGGGTCAGCTCTGGAGATATCTACAACACAGCACGAGTGATCGATGGTTTGTACCTTGACTTGATGGCGAAAGACAAATGTTCTGGAACGGACAGGTGTTGGGCTATAGGTCCGTTCAATCCTGTTGTTTTACCTGAGAGTAAGAAAGAACGTCAGCGTAACGAATGCTTACAGTGGCTTGATAAACAGGAGACGAATTCAGTGATATTCGTGTCATTTGGAACCACTAGTTCGTTATCAGATGAAGAAGTACATGAGATAGGTATTGGATTGGAGAAGAGTGAACAGAAGTTTATATGGGTGTTGAGAGATGCAGATAAGGGAGATATTTTTGATGGGGACCTCAGAAGAGCTTCTTTGCCTGAAGGGTGCGTAATCGAACGATTTCATTGTTTTAGACCATCTATGGATAAAACATAATATATTGTAAGTCAAACACTTATATATTTATAATTGATCTGTGTATCTATCAGGTTTGAGGAGAGGATCAGAGAAAGAGGACTAATAGTGAGAGATTGGGCGCCACAGTTGGAGATTTTAGCACACGACTCAACCGGAGGATTTCTAAGTCACTGTGGGTGGAATTCGAGCATAGAGAGCATTAGCATGGGAGTGCCAATAGTAGCGTGGCCTATGCACTCGGACCAGCCAAGGAACGCGTTTCTCATAACAGATGTGCTCAAGATTGGGGTTGAGGTGAGGGATTGGAAGCGTAGAGACGAACTGGTGTCGAGCTTTCAAGTTGAAAAGGCAGTTAGGAGAGTGATGGGATCGGAAGAAGGGAAAGAGATCAGGAAAAGAGTAGGGGAACTAGGTGATGCTGTAAGACGTTCTGTTATGGAAGGTGGAGCTAGCCGAAAGGACATGGACTCCTTCATTGCTCACATCACTAGAAACTAGCCAAGACACATTTGTTTAGCCAAGACAGATTTGTTTCTGGATAAGTATTTGCTGATGACTCCCGGTAGAAGATCCTGTAGCAGAAATTTTTGCAACTCTTCTTATTTTTATACACTGTATTTGTGAGCCAAACAGACAAAGACATATTGATATTACACAATCTCCACCTATATTGTCAATGAAAACTTTTACATTTATATCAGCATATTAAGGGTGGGGTTAACTTTGTTAGAAGTAACTATGTAGTGGTGGAGTTCATTTTAACTATAATCAGAAAACAAACGAGGGTAAAAGTATTCCTCCGTATGGGTAATCAGCCTTTAAAAATAATTCAGAAATATCTTTGCCAATTTGAGATAATATAAGGGAATAAATGACAAAAAACACATTGTTTATCTATCCTATAAACCGCAGGGAGGATTGTTTATCTATCCTATAAAGTAAACAGTTTAACACGGACATTTTGATGCAAATATGATGCAAGGTTCATATTACTATAATACGCTACACTTGTACTTTTATATGAAATTTTATATTTTTATTTTATACTTTTGTTTTAAAAATAAATTTATATTTAATAAATTAATTTATTGCAGGGAATCATTAATGTAATAGAGAAATTGTTTTCAGAAACAAAATCACGGAAAAAAAGGATTTCGAATGAAAGGTGAACACGTATGAAAGTTGAACTAAACAAGAGACTTAAGCAGATAGGTCTCCAAGAGACTTAACAACAAAGTGTTAGCTATTTGTACCTAATTATAAAAGGTTAATTACATGTAACTATTGGATTAGACGATCTCTATCTATCATAGTATAATTTAAATGGGGATAAACCTAAGTATTGAATGTTAATCGTAGTAAAATGCTGATGTTGCATATTAAGTAATACAAATTAATAATAAGTCCCTAAACCTACGCCTCCCAAGGTGCGAAGTTCCGACCTCCTATTTGCAACTACTACACTCTACGGCTAGACCAGTAAAAGTTTGTGAAACACCGAAAATGAAATTAAAAAATGAAAGGTGTAAAGTTTTGTAGGACGGAGGGAGTATGTACTAAGTATTGGACGGTATACATATAATATAATTTAAATAGAGAAAAACCTATGTATTGGACATTGATAGTAATGCCTTCAAAAAAAAAAACATTGATAGTGATAAAGTATACCTTAACCTTTTAACCAAGTTCTGTGATCTAGTTTGTATCCAAATACATGGAGAAAGGCATACATGATTCAAAGTAGGATGAATCATAAAACAAAAAAATGGTATTTGCCTTGGGCAATATCTGCTGCTTGTTAGCAGCATATCAAGGGCTAGACAGATTCTTAAGATCCCCAGCCTGTGCATACCAATTTGGTATGATCTTGGAAAGATGAGGGTATAGATCCTTGTACGAATTTCTGATTGTTCCTTCAGCAACTCCAGTCGCAAGTGATACATCTGGCATTCGAAAAATGTTTGATAAAATAAGAATAATCCATGATGCAATTTGGAGATAGTTTACATCCACTCAAAGTCATACTAGTTGAGCTATGTACCTTTGAGGGGCTTTTTCTCTTCGGACAGTTGAGTGACAATATAAATAACAGCCGCTGCAATTGAAATGGGGCTCCTCCTAAAATGGCCAAATAACAGTACATAGTCATCAGCCAAAAAAGCTAGTTGAAACGCAGAATGCAATATGTCAAACCCAATTTGATATTGAAGGATAGAACGAGCTGGAGTTTTGTCATAAAACGTAATACATAGACAGACTTAACCTACCAAGATCCTCATGCAACAAACAAATATACTAAATCATGGTAATATGTCAAAAGATTCAAAATGAAGAAAAGATTTGCACCATGTGATAGCAAATATACGAACTCTACACAATGAA
>JAYMSL010003031.1:0-13108 GCA_036897195.1 Plantago coronopus | reverse complement strand
GGGCGGGCAACTAAACTAGACTTATTTTAGTTTTTTTCCGGTGTGGGTAGTAAACAGGTACGGGTTGGGTGCGTGTACGAGTCGGGTTGGGTGCTAGCACCCGTACCCATATAGTATAAATGGGTATTCACCCATTTAATTTTTTAGTGGGTTGGGTGCAACCCAATTACAAGCGTATATGGTAGTACCCATTAATAGCTAGATTGTGTTAGAGAATCTAGCTACTCATCTATTCATCATATTCAACATAAAAATGACAGTCAACTTAGTCATTCTTATTTTAGGTAACTATTCAAAATTTTAATAAAGTTATTCATTACATCATAATTGTACCCCGACTATAAATCTATGAATACCCGTCCATAAATTATAATGAGTCAACATTCAAATATCTTCATAAATCTCTAGATTTAGCTCTGGATTTATATAATTATTGATGTCGAAATTTGGTAGTAATTAATTGGTGCATAATAAGTTTAGTAAGTTAATGTGATAAATGCAATCAAAACTTCATTTTTTGAGCAAAATCATAATCAAACTTTTATAATCTTGAATATATGTATCATAGTAGACATATTTGAATAACAAAATGAAGATATATAGTATCTAATATATTTTTCCAAATTATTGTAATCTAGTTATTTGACCACTCACAAATTATAGTTGCCACTTAAATGTTCAACCAGTAGCATATATATGCCTGAATCAATTACATAAGGTCACCAGAGCAAATGAAAATGCCATGAAGTTTCTTAAGCCTTTAATTTGTATGTAGTTAACATTGTTCTTGTTTCATATCTGACCAAACCACCCTTTTACCTTCCATACATTTTAACTTTATTCTCCATTAACATTAAACCACATTCTATGCTGCCCAGAGTGCTAGGGTTCCAGGCCAGGACGAGTTTTGTCTTCCTCTTGTTCTTCTTTGCATTTGCGACTCCAAAATCTTTATCCATTCAAGCTTGTCGTTATAAACAAATTAGCAACGAGTTAAGTAATTTTTTATTTTTTTACTTTTCAAGTCCCTTCATATTTTGTTTATTTATGACATGTGTACTAAGAAGTTAGTCCACCACCTTCAAACTACTTTTTTTTACTGTATGAATTGATCAAAGCATCTAAAGGGATATGGTTTTAAGTCTTTAATAGGAAGGTAAGTTTTATTAGTTTTGTTGTGTGTTTGCCTACCAATATTCTTTCGCGTAAATAGAGGTGTAATTTTTACTGATAAACATAATTCTAGGATATGCATTCATTAATATCTACACACCTAGATTTTTTTTATGTAGAAATTCATTTTTCTTCTTTTAATGTACATTACAGATAGTTATGTCAACTGACGTAGAAGGAAAGAGTGATAATAATCGAAACAAGAAGAGAAAATCCTCAGAAATAGAGGTGTCCGGCATAGGAAGTGGGAAAAGTAGCCAAAATGCAACAAACAAAACGCAAAAATTTGTTTGGACAGGGTCTTTGCCAAACCGATTCTTGAAAGCCAGTGACACCATTGGCCTCTCAAGTAAGTCTCTCTCTCTCTCTCTCTCTCTCTCTCTCTCTCTCCCTCCATTTGATATATGCTACATATATATAGACGTCGTGACCCTTCATTTTGATTCTCAAATGCTCTTAAAATATATCTAGATCTATATTTGTGGGTTTCTCAAACGATATGAATTACTCAACTTACAAATTACTAAAACATTTGTGCAATTTTACAGCAACTTTTTTTCAATAGCCCCCTTACTATCAGTGTACTTGTTTGCATATCTTTTTACAGGATATGTTCCAAACAAAAATGATGTAAAGATGAATGTATATGGATCATCATCAAGAGCAGACTCATTATGTTCCATGGGTTCTCATATACATCACCATCAACAGTTTCCAAGACCTAATGGCTTGCTTTGTCTGAATAGGATAACTTCATATTGTTACGAAGTAGCAAAACCAGGACCGGGACAATCCAGATCACTCTCAATCCAGGGGAATCACAACAATGGGATCAAACCAAATCTTAATCCTTCTCCATTGACGACATCTAAACATGCCAGATACAATGCAAATTATCTAGATATTAATCATTCACAAGAACCAAGAAGATACTTGAATGATGCGACTCTTTTGCCTAGTGATATTGACTTGCACAACACTAGTGTACTTAGCAGTACTGTCTCATTTTCCAACTCAATCTCCAAAGTTAATCATGATCAGCTGGCCCGGCAATTATGTCCTTTGTCATCATCGCATCATGATAACTTTCTTGGAAAACGGCTAGATGAGATTATGAGAGAAAATGAAATGTTGTTAAGCGCAAATGCAACATGGCCAGAGAATGTTGAAAATGTAGTTGATGTTCAAACCTTTCGCGATAGGCCATCTTATACTTTGGATGAGCTTATCAAAATAATGGAGAACGACATGTAGTAGTCCTTTTCAAGTTCAAAATCATGCAATTCTCTCCTTGGTAACAATTGAATTTGTTGATCACAAACTGCACTTTTGTTTGTTTGCTTATACATATTCAATGCTCTAATGAAAAAAGTCACCCAGCTAATTGTAGTATTATTATAGTAACTACCCATCTAATTTAATATTGTTCGATTATACATAACTACGAATAGTAACTTTGAATTGTTATATATATTCCAAAAAAAGTCACCCAGCTAATTGTTACTACCAAAAGTAGTGGGTAGTTACTTTTTTTTCTCTCTCAAAAAATAGTGACTGTAGTTTTAAAAACAAAATCGTAACTTTAAATCCTACATCTAAATATTTATTAGAGAAAATTACTATATCCTAAGAAAAGTCACCTTGTTACTACCAAAAGTAGTGGGCAACTACTTTTTTTTTCTCTCAAAAAATAGAGATGAATGCTTTAAAAACAAAATCGTAACTTTAAATTCTACCTCTAAATATGGTATGTTCAATTGTTTAATTACCTTTAATTTTCGATTAGGATATCTTCACATCAAATGATACAAAATTTGCTTAAACTATATATTGTAAAAATATAATATCAATGAAACTACACGCGGTCAATTACACTAGTATATACAAAAGTTCATCCTTAACAAACTAGCTCATAGTCGCACTTTTCCTTGACAAAGTTTGTATACTAATTCTAGCATTAGTAAAAAAAAAACGTGCCTAACTGAATTTAACAAGGTAAATTAGTAGACAACAAACTCATTATTTATCAATAATAGAAAAATCCAACTTTGACTAAAAAAAACTAATGTAAGCAATTCAGTCAAATTCGATTCTTGTTATGAAATATAGTAAATATTTTTGAAATAATAACAAAAAGTCCAACTTTTCCAAGATTTTTACATTGCTGCTAGTAAGGAATATCTTGGTCACTTAATAAAGTACCTCTCGATGCTTTTAAGTGTGGACCAAATAGTTACCACTCTGAAGTCTAGTAGTAGTTTGGTAAACTTATAAGAATCCAACTGTAGTTTTTTTTAGGGAAAATATCGGTTTAGTACCTTCTTAATGGCCTCACTCTCAAAATAAACCCTCATAATCTAAGAATTACGTAGTGTAAACTCATATGTAGAATCAATTACATATAAGTCCAGAAAGTCAACAAAAAATTGTCTAGCCAAACACTCCTTTATAATTGTGTTTAAATGCAATTCTAAAGTTTATAACATTTCATTTTGAACCCCAAAAACATTAACTTTTAACAAACAAACTTCAAAAATTTTATTTCTTTTATTTTCTCTCACTTTCTTTTACACCAACAACACTGAAATAGTTTTATTTTTGTAATGATGCAACAATATATGATCAAATATGACAAAATAAATAGATGCCACATAAACCAATGTTTTGCTAAGTGCTAACTCACGTACAAGAATAGCCAAATACAAAACTCATAAACATTCAGTGAAAGAGAAGCTAATTCTTTTATTATTATTAAAAAGTAGTACTAAAATGTTAAAAGGAATGGCACAACTTTGGTTTTTCTTGATGATTTCAAATAAAGTCACTGTTATAATAAATCGTGTTTAGAATGTTCCAACTTTTTTTTGAGGGGTTTTGTTAAATCACTGTTATAATAATTATGGAGTTATTTTTCTGCTTCTTTGTTTTTTGGCCAATTTTGGTGCATACGAAATCCGACCGAGGCTTTAGCCATGGCGCTTCTATGGAAGCTCCAAAGCTCCAAGATTCTTTAAATCAAAAAATAAAAGGAAGATGCCATTTTAAAATAGAATAAAACAATATACTTAATATCAATAAGTATTAATAATTATAAATAAAAAAATTAATTAAGGGAAATTGAAGTTAAAATTGAAATAATAAAGTTATAACTAGTAGTGGTATTTATTATTAATTAAATTACTAATTAATTAAATTTAACAAATTAATTAATATATAGATATTAATTTAAAATTTGTTAATAGTTACAATTCATATAGATTATGGTTTTAAATTGAAATTATAAAGTTATAATTAATTGAGATTATGATTATTAAAGTTATAGGGGTGAAAATTGAAATATTAGAACTTGAAGATAAAAATGTAAAGTATAAATTTAAGGCTTGTTTGGTTGGAAAACTGAAAAATTGAAAAGTCAACTAAAACTTCACTTTTTGGTCCAAAATGTAATTGTCTGTCTATGGGGGTTTATTATGTAATTAGAGCCATTAAAAAGGTATTAAAAAGTTATGCGCCCAACAAACTGGGAAGCTTTTTCTTGGACGGAGGTAGTACTTCCTCCGCCCCTCTCAAGCTTCTCATTTGATTTATGGGTCAACAAATAAGGGAGGAAATTAATTTTAATTAAATATTGGTAATGGGTGTGAAATTAGAGATATTAATTGTTTAGTGAGTTTGGAAATTTATTGGGGTAGATTATTTTTGTATATATTTATAAGGGAATCGTTAGTGGGAGTAGTATATATGAACAAAAATAAAAACAGAAATCTATAAAACTAGCTAACACCCAAAATGGGAAAACGAAAAGTTTAGGATGGGGCAGAGGAAGTACATGCGATTTGATGAATAGTGGTAGTATTATTGATATAAATTAAACAAGTGTGGATTACAAGGGGATTTGTTCTTTCCTAAAGGAATATATTCCGAGTTACCCTAATTTGATAATACTTACCTTGCACGTTATTTCCTTAATTACTCGAATAATATTTAGAGTTACCATAATATGATAATACTTAATTACTTACGACATTCACATCAGTTTTCTTATAAAATATCACCTAAAACTTCTTCTAATTCTTTCCCTATAAAATTTTCCGTACGTAATGAAATAAAATCAATTTTGTATATAAAATTGAAAATTAATAAATTGGTTTAAAAAAAATACACTTGAAAATCTTTTAGATAGAAAATTCTTAAATCTTTACATGTAGAAAAAATTCCCAAAAAATCACACGTTGTTTCCTTAATTAAGTCGTAGTCCTGCTTATATATATTCTCGACTCTGGAGTCTCGATTATTCATTCTCATAATTTCCCATCTCACTTGCAAACCTAGAATTTCATCGTCAATTCATCACCAGCTGATTGATAGCAATGGCGAACTCTGATGTTGCCCAGATGTGGAGCTTTGTTGCACCCGCTGATGAAGAAGAAGAAGAACCTGTTGTTTCAGTCAACAACAAGAGAAAAAGAAGCGTTCACAAAGATGGTAAACCTTTCCTCTCCAACGGCCAAGGATTTTTCAAGAAGAAGAAGAAGACACAGGAAAAAAGTCCTGAGCAAATCGCATTGATGGTCGAGAATGTCATGGCTCGACTCGAGATAGCTGTCGAAGAAGATGAAGATCTAAATCGAAGAAACCTACCTGCACTCAGCAAGTTGAAAACCCTTCCTCTTCTAACCGACGCCTTGTCCAAGAAGAAACTCCACCAAGCTTTTCTTGATCATGGAATTTTAGCTCTCCTGAGAGACTGGATCAAACCCTTACCTGACGGAAGCTTGCCTAATTTCTCTATCCGTTCTGCTGTTTTCGACATCCTCAAGAACCATCTCCCAATCAATTTACAGAATCCGATAAGGAGACAACAGTTTCGAAGTAGTGAACTCGGTAAGGCAGTAATGTTCTATTCGGAATGGCACGAGGAAAAGTTGGAGAACCGAAAGATTGCTAGAGAGTTGGTTTCGCAATGGAGCAGAGATGTACACAATACGAGCATAGACTATGCGGACCTGACCACGAGTTATCCGTTATCTAATGGAGCAAAGGCGTCGACTGGTATGGCGGCATCATTACGAGTATCTGATCATGATATGGATTTTAGTCCGAAACCTGCAGCCCGTTCAAGTGACAGATCCTTCCAGAGGTTTCGTGTTTCAATTCCTCAACCATCACCTATGGATTTCGTGGTTCGGCCTCAATCCACTACGTATCGCAGGGTGCAGCTGCACCCTAATCAATTGCAAGGGAACAGACAAAGGGTACGAATTTCGAAGAATATCAACAAGTTACGTACAAACCGAAGAAAGCAGAGCAGAATACTAGGCTTTAGTCTCTCCATCAAAGATCGTGGCGTATGATGACCGAACAGGATAAATAAACAGTCAAGAAGATCTTGAAAAAAGACAGCAGAAGAGATTCTATGTGTGTCTGGAAAAATTTGTTTTTGGTGAATTGGCCATAGTGCTCTAGTAGTGAAGAAATATATATGTATAATTACCAAGTCTGTGTTATTCATCATATTACAATTAATGTAACTTTTTTGGCAAATGGCAGATGCTATGTGTACTTGTTGTATTCAAGTTTATGAACACGCTAAGCGTTTGATTTTCGAATATAGAATGAAGTTTACAATTTGCAACAATCTCGTTTGCTGCATGAAATAAATAGGAACATACATAGAGCATTCTTAGATATAGATGAAACTGGATTCAACTCCTTGCTTTACTCAAACCATAACTAATCACTCGTCAGTTAGCCCTTTTTCCGTCGGAGTAGTCATGATTAGCTTTCCCAATAAACTGATAAACTCATGTGCAACCTAGAGCGAAGTTGTTGCTAAACAGATTCCAGTTCCTGGGCGTGATAACCATGCAGTATATACCACGCTCCTATGAAACCAGCAACTGCAAAAGTCAACTGCTGGGGGTACGACACCGTACCAGGTGGATTGGAGAAGTTGAAAATGTCTGCTCCACTCAAAGCACACTTGAATGTTGGTGCCCAGAAGTGAATGGTTTTCGGTCCTGCTGGATGGTTCCACAGACTTTGGCTTCAACCAGCTTCCAACTCATCATTGTTTGTGATTATTAGCCCTGATTAGACAAAGGTTCCTGAAAGAAAGTGAGCATAAACAAAAAAAAAAAAAAAGCAGAGGTTTCAATGAATTGTGCTTCTGTAAGTAGCAAGTACCTGTAGAAGAAGTAATGGTTTTTTCACAAAATAGTTCAACATATTTATGATGAAAGTGTGACAATTATATGAAAATCTAGTAGGCACTATACCCCAAGAATTCAAGATCTAATTGCTACTGTACCTGTCTGCCTGCATGGCTGCATCGAGTTTTAATTAGTGAATTAGCTCTGGCTAAGTCACTAGCATAGCTTTAAGTCCCCATAAAATTCATACAATTCTTACACAGCCGTGGTCACAACCAAGGGTGTGATGGAATTACATACAGTTCAAGGAATTGAACTAAAATGACTACTAGTGCATTTTTCCATGATGACTGAACTAGTCAAATATGATTCTTATTTTCTTTTCTTTTTTCACTTAGTTCGACATGTTATTTGACTAGCGCTGGTCTATACACTTCAAAGTTCAAACCACCAGGCACCAGAATGGCAGATTAGTACTCTTTGTGGAAGGGTGCTGACGGACTGTTGGTTGGAACTATTTTGAGGTTGGATAAGATTCTTGTTGTTCCGAAAGGTGCTTCAATTTCACATTGCTTAGCTGTTATATTTTGATGCCGTGGTGTGGCTGGGAGATATTGTGGAAATGTGGAGGTATGCATTTTGTTATTGTCGTATTGAGCTGCTTAATGCATCCGGTAGATACTTCTGTTAGTCTACAGTTCATGATTGACAAAATGTTGAATTATTGGAAATTCATCGGCGTGGAAGGATATAAACTACATCAGTAACCTGTAAGTTTAGTGGCATGTGTTTTGGCTGATAAGACGCATGAACAAGTCAGTGCAAGATGAGTGTTTAACTGACCTTTTTACTCTTAGGAGGAGTATGCCTTTTAGTGTAAGCTTCAATTGTAACTTGCATTCTGAACGATCTGCATCTCAAATTTATGTAGTGAAACACTCATTCATTGAATCTGTATGCTTTCTTGTGGTTTGACCAAATGCCAGCTGACCTCACTGTGGTTCGAAAAATGTCCCTGTAACTGCATGGAAGATGCTAGATATCCTCATATTTATGGTCGCTGCACCTTATTTTACACACTATGGAATAGTTCGCGTTTCTCAAACCACAGTTAGTCAGATTAGTTTCTATATCAAACATGATCCTGATGCACTCGCACCTTATTGCAGTGTTTAGGGCAATAACAGTATATAGATATTTGGTGCAACTTGCCTTGGTTAGGGAATTTGTTTATTACCTTGACATTTACTGAATAAGGACAGAGAAAAATGTGCAAGTGAATGTATTTGGTGACAAGTTCCCATATCCTAAGGTTGCATCTGAAAATGACAAAGCTTGTTGTCACTGGAATCGTCATTGTATCCGCCTTGCATTGTTCTTACCGGAATCTTTATTGAATCTCAACTGGATATATCTCTTACTCAAATAATTTACAAAAATAGTTGCACGGATACCCTAATTTCTCTTCAATTCAATATCTGTTCTTTCATTCTTTTTCATATTGATTCTTGATTATTTGGAATTTCTATATCCTTGGCATCTTTATATCCTCTGCTGAAACACAATGTGTTACATTTTTGTCATCTTAGGATGCTGGTATAATACAACTTCACCAGAGGGATCTGCCTATCAGGCTTATCAGCCTGCAGTGTGCACGCATCAAAGAACATCCCCGGTGTTTTTCAGCAACTTGAAGAGATAGAGGATTGGTTTCTGGAATCAGGTTAATATATATTGAATGGTTGAGAGAAGATGTAAACTGAAAACATTGTTGGGCGATTTGAAGGTGGAATTTCCATGTGTAAGAAGAGCAGCCCGGGAATTTGAAGAATCGGCTGGACTGCTTAGACTCCAGTGTTCATGTGCACTTGTTGCTGTGTATTCTTAGGTAGGTGAACTAGTAGGAAGCATGTTTGGATCGTCAAACTAATTTTACTAGAATGTACTACTGACATGATCAAATCATGTTTGGTTTGTCATACCCTGTTTACTAAATTGTACTACTGATTTGATAACATAGTATAATCTCAATATAGTAGTATATGTATTTTGTGTGTTTCAGGTTCATGGTAAAACTTCGAATATTGAAACAATGCAAAGTACTGGAGAATCCACTATTCGTAACGGTATACAACTACAAGTCAACATGGCAAAACATCTGTCTCATTCCAAACACAGCAAACTCTCCATGATATCAAACCACAGTTCTGAACTTCATTGACTAGAAAACACAGACATGTGAAAACACAGATGAGGGGGAACGAGTGCAGACATATGCATACAAAAAACTTACAGTGAGACATAACAAAACCTCAACTAGAATCAGGATTATCACCAAAACCTACTTAGAATCAATGCTGCTATATATGTAACCAAGACACTGATTCAATCACTACTTTGAATTTGTCAGCCCACCAAGAAACGCGTCAACCTCATCCAGATTAGTACCAGGTATGCAACTTCCATTCTGCAGCCTAAGGATGTCACCATTTGCTCTATGTAGCTTATCTGCCCTACCATGTTGGTTGTCCTCTTCCATGTTCCTTTTAAGATTCATCACTTTTGATCGAAATTCTGATGCCATTGTTGCCAGCTCTTGAAAAACGCGAGAGGTGTTGTTCATTTTGTACAACTGCAACACTTCATCAATAGATCCAGCCAATAGATTGCTTGATAATGACTGTCTCTCTAGTATATCAACTTCTTGGGTGAGCACATCAGTTTCTTTTAGAACCAATCTAAGTTTCTCACGTACCGAATTTAACTCTGCATCCAGTTGAGCGTCCGCAAGTGAATCGAATACTTGTGAATCATCAGCAGTTGACTCACTGGCTTTGGGCAGAGAGAACCCTTCAGGAACATGGAAACAAAAACGATGACAATATTTTTCCCACAAATGCAGGTGGTGATCCAGGGTCAATTGCATCAAATTCTTAATACGTGCCACACCCTTGCTTAGTTCGGCCTCTTTTTCAGCATCCTCGAGTTTTAGCAGCACAGAAGCTTCCTTGAGGAAGCAGTCAAAAGACTCATCTAGGAGATTATCAACTATATTAAGGGCCTCATTGATGACAAGCTGTGGGTTCAGAATCAACGATTCCAACATATCTTCACTTCTGCTGGTGCTTCCTTCCATAGTACTTCCTCTTTCAGCTACAAAACTTGGGATTCAAGATCTTGCAGTCACATTTGTCATCGTCTGCAAACCATCGAATTGACCGTGACTGCGTGACATAATTAAACAATGCTTTAGAAAAAATTGTAGACCCACCTGAGCAAACATTCAGATTAGAAGATTACTCTTCCGGCAACTTGAGGATGAATAATTACAAACATTGTCACTCAGCCCTAAATGTTGCCATACCCACCAGCTACACTAATCACTCTATCGAAGCTATTGCATGATAGTTTTAGCAAAACGAATCTCTCGAAGATAATTAATTTGCTCAATCTTAAATCTTCAGCCCGGCAGAGAACTATAATCGTACTATAAAATCATACACTACCTTGTAAACAGACGAAAAAGTAACAAGTCAAAAATCTACAATAGATACAATAATGAAGGTATCAAGCTGATGAAAACTTGAATTGACTGCAAAACATAGCTTTCACGAGTATCTGGAAACAACACACATGAAAATTCTGAGCAATCCGGATAAGCTTTTCTTCAAATTAGTCAAAAATGAAAATTGTGCAAGTCCTATATCTTATAACATCACGAAAATGATAACTCAGCAGACAAAATTGTATGTGAAAGTTGTACTCACGGTTGAATCAGCGAACAATTTTAGGGATATAAGATGAGACGATACAGAAAGTTGAAATTGGTGGAACCCTAAAACCACGAGAAGAAAACGAAAATTGGACACTTACAGTAGAGGATTGCTGAGCTCAACGCGCTTAGAGTGGGATTGGAATTGGCGTGGTAGCGACGCACACACCGAGTCGAAGTTGAAAGAGGACTGAACTCCCACGGGCGATGCGCAGATTGCAGAGTCTTTTTAAGTAAACCTTGGGACTGCACTTTGAAGAAGATATCCAGAAGGGTAAACACTTGTGGCGATGAAATGGCAAGATTGAGTTAAATTTTGGGATTTTGCCCCAATCTGTTTGTCTTTGTTTTAGATCTAGACAAGGCCTAAGTGCATTTGTACTCTGTTATTTCCCATTTGTACTCGTTCGATTGTGAATCAGAAGATTTTTGGGTTCAGGTACGGAGGTGAAGAGAAAATGTAATTCAAAGCGGAATAGCAGCATTATAAAGTGAATTTCGAATTCGAAGCAATTTGGGGATGCAGCTGAATGTGATATCATCAAAATCTATCTTAACCATTGGTAAATTTAAAACTTCACACGCTTTTATTTTTAGAATAGTCCAAAAGACCTAATACAAAGTCGAACAAGTTTCATTATCTCATTAAATCTTTAATCGATGAGATGTGGGGTATCACAATTAGATCAGTCGGATAGGAATTAGGATGGATTGTTAGACTTGTTGGATTTGAGGAGCTTAAACTACTACTCAACTAATTAACATTCACACTCCAAATCCTAGAAAAAAGACAAGTTAAACACAAAACATGAGACCCAAATGCTTGCCAGAAACGGGAATTGATAAAATAAAAGTGGGAATTGATAAAATAAACACTCCATTTTATCTTTCTCATGGACACTCGTTTGGGAGAAGTGGGAATTGATAAAATAAAACAGAGATTTAATCTACATGGTATTTGCGTCCCGGCAATTGGTCAATCAGGAGGATTAGCCCTTTTGTGGACTAAGGAGTCGGATATTTTAGTTCAGAGTTATTCTCGCTTTCATATTGATGCGTCAGTTAAAATCGAGTCGGATAAAGATACGTGGAGATTTACGGGCTTTTATGGTGAACCAGAAACGGCTAGAAGAACACAGACATGGAATCTTCTCAAGCGCCTCTCGACTCAATCACATAGGCCCTGGTTAGTTAGTGGGGATTTTAATGAAGTGGTGACGAACGACGACAAAAAAGGTGGAGTGCTGGTTCCGGAATGGAGGATGAGGAATATGAGAGAAACCATGACTTTTTGTGAATTATTCGATCTACCATACTCGGGCTACACATACACCTGGTCAAACCACAATGAACAGGAAACCCTTGTGGAAATAAGACTGGACAAAGCAGCCGCCACACCCAGCTGGTCTACCATTTACCCCCAAGTCAAATCCCTTCACCTTCATACTAGAAATTCTGACCATCTTCCCATTCTCACAACCTTCCAACCGAAACACACCCAATCCACCCGACACCTGAACCGATCTCGAAGGAGGTTTAGGTTTGAAAGTATGTGGTTAAAGAAGGATGATTGTGCTGAGATCGTCAAGGATAGCTGGATGGAGGATGCTGATTTTTTGGAAAACGCAGCAAGCTGCCGGCTGGGATTAGCGAACTGGGCGAGGAAGGAATTCGGGTCTGTTCAACGCGAGATTGGAAGGCGGAAAGAGCATCTCGAAAAGCTCCATGGGAAACCTCAAACAGCCCAAACCAGATCTGAAACTCGGCAGTTGAAAAAGGAGCTAGAGGAGCTGCTAGACAAGGAAGAGCTCATGTGGAGCCAACGGGCTAAAGCCCAATGGATGGTGGAAGGAGATCGGAACACAAGATTCTTCCACGCAACAGCCACACGTCGAGCTCAACATAACGAGATCGAAGCGCTACGAGATCCGACGGGTAAGCTGTGTCATGAGGTGTCGGAAATGGGGAATATTGTTAATGACTACTTCACTGGCATATTTCGGAGTAGACA
>JAYMSL010003030.1:0-13111 GCA_036897195.1 Plantago coronopus | reverse complement strand
ATTTTTTTGAATTTTCGTTGATGAATTATAATGAGTAAATAAAATTATCATATTTACCATATATATATAGGGGGACAAGAATCTGGTCTAGACCAATAGGAATGGAGTATTGGTTTTGAATTGACCAATGAGGAGTAGAGAAATTTTTGTGCTATAGAGAATATATAGATGTTTGCATTTAAGTTCAACTTTTTTACAATCTTCTGTTTTGAACTTTTTTTCTTCTAATTTCTCATCTGATATCTTTAAAACTTATCATATTTATACACATACTCTTACTTTATTACATAATTTACTGTTCTTTCTCTATAAAACCTATATAAATCATTCACCCAAGTCGAACACATTTTTTCCATCCTCAAAACTCCGGTCACTATTCTTGAGTTAAGAAATCACGATAACTTTAAAATTAAACCAAGTTCCGAACAGTCACTTGTTATTTCAAGTTCAACTTTGTTAAATTAGTGTTAAGTGTTAATAACCTCTTTCAATCAAATCTTGATTGCAAATCTAACTCAACTGAATTTAATGATTCAACTGAATTTAATGATTCTAATTGATCGACAACGAAGTGCAGCTCAGTTGGTAAGACGCTTCACTTCCAACCAATAGGTCGGGAGTTCGAGTCACCCCTTTGCCGTTTCAAAAAAAAAAAAAAATGTTCTATTTGAACTACCCCCAGTCGAAATGGTGAGAGGTTGGAAGATGGGCTCTTGTTCAAATACGTTATTAGGCATGGTGTTACAAAATCACCAATACTTAAATATCATAGCATCACCATAGTAGATAACTAATGTGGGCTTTATGATGATTCTGGATGTTCTGACTAAGAAGAGCATAAATGATAAAATACCGCATCTCCATGTCCACAATATATATATATTTTTTTTTTGAACAGGGAAACTGCGTTTTATTAACCGACAAACAGGTTTTTACAGGTGTGCCACACCATCTAGATTAACAGCTACATGATCATGTCCAAAATATATTTATGTTTTTATATTGGTAATAAAACAGACAATATATCTGTTTCTTCTATTGTGTTAGTACATGTTTTGCGTGTATTCAATTTTTTGAAGGAATCACCCGGTGTATGGAAGTGAATTGTGATAATATATTTTCCACATGAAAATTAATGAGTCACATAGGACACGGGATTTTTTTTTTTTTTTGTGACAAATGATTAATTAAAAAAATTGGAGGCGCTTTAATTAAATTCACTCTGAATAGCTAATGCCCTCTTATTATGTAACTTATTATTGTCAATTGTTTTTCAAAGATAAAATAAACAAAAGTGTAAAACATTGAATAATAATAATAATAATAATAATAATAACAATAACAATAATAATAATAGTGATAATAATAATAATAGTGATAATAGTGATAATAATAATAATAATAATAATAATAATACTAATAATAATAATAATAATAATAATAATAATAATAATAATACTTAACTAATTAATTAAAAAGCAGAAATGCAGAACACAGAGAATAATGCTTTAATATTAAGAATTATTGCTATCAGACCCATATTCATACACTTTATTACTCTCAAACCCATTCTTACAAGACTCATAAAAATTCCTTCCAACCCCTTTTCTGGCCATTTTTAACCCTCATCAGTCATCACTTTAAAATACTAGGAATCAATTAAGCACAAATTAATTAATTCCTTAATTGTAGCATTTTATAGTTACAAAGTTTATTTTTCATCAATTCATAACTGAATTAATAAAACATGGTAATATTCAGTGATAACTTAAACTGTTGTACCAGCCATTGGTACCAGAAATAAATTGTTGGTACGATCTGTATAATCCAGATTTTGGTGCTAACAGATGGTACTTTCATTCTTAAATTTGGTACTAATAAACACAAAGTCTTGTATTAGACCGAGACACACCCTATGGACTTTCTTTTATTTCTTTCTGTTTCTATTGGTGTATTCTTTTTCTGTCTTCTCTTGTCTCTTTTTGTAAGTCAAAACACCTATGCTTATGTTAATATCAACATAGGTGTTCTGCAACCATAGAAGGTTTAAGACTATCTAAATTTGAAAAGGGGTTGATAGCTATACGTCCATTTTATGGACCTTAGAGAATTTTCCTTAACTATTAACAAGACGCAAAACACTAGAATACTTTCCAGTCCACAATTGCAGTAGTTTATGTGACAAGGAGAAAATATATTGCAAGTCTCCTTCAATTAAGGATGTCTGTCAGAATTCGAGATTCATAGTTTAAGCTAGAAAGGGCAAAATTTGCTCAGGTAAATTAACCAATGAGCTTCATGCAAAACATTTAAAAAATGGTCCTAAAGATAAAAATATAGTTCGTTGTTTATAGATGTTGGGCATAAGCAAGATGTAGCTGAATTTTTCTGGTTCATGAGAACATTTATGGAGGTTTATTAAAGCAAACATAACGCAATGACGTACCGTCACTTTGTTCCCCATAATTCTCCTCTTTCCCGTATCCTCATCAGAAGCATCGGATGTAGCTAAATTTTTGTCTGGCCTCGACAAATTCGAATAAAACTGATTCAGAGCTGATTTCTTCTTTTGTAGATTAACTGCCTCCTCCGCAGATGTAATGACCTCATCATTATAGCTTTTGCTAAGGCGAAAAAGCCTAGCTTCATAAGCCTGGTCTCAAGGGATATTATATTAGACAGATGATAACAACTTGGTAAGAAATCAAATTAAAGTGTAGCTACAAACCTGAAATATTTCATCCAACTCACAGTGGGTGCATTTAGGACCACTACAGTTAGAGTTGCACTTGTTGCAGTATCTGACACGTATGATATCCTCCTCACTAGGATTGTCCATTGCTTGATCAACTTCAAGAAGTTTATCAAGTAAAGTATTTCTTGACCCTTCTAAAGCGTCCAAACCAGTTTGAATATAATACTTCAGAGCTGTCACGCTGTTGAAACTGTTCAAGAACATAATAGAAGTATAAATTCGATTGTCAACAAATTTATGATGCCACTGTGCTGTGCAATGATAAATTAACGAACAACCCCACTTATGCAATGCGATTTTCGAATATCTCACTAATTGGATTACTGAAATCTAATTGAAAGACACATTGAAGAGTACAAATCATTTAAGTACTCTCCTGATTATACCCAAACATGGCATTCCCTTAGCAGGTCCTGTACACGAGCCACCAAATATCTCAAAATTTTCACGCATACCACATGGCCAAAATTATACAGAAGTTGAACACATAGGCCTCCTAATGAGAATAGGATATATGATTCAGAAGGGAGTACGACAACCCAGGATGAAGCAAAAAAGTTCAAAGTGCCATGTGTGAACCTTATTGCCGCCCATTTATTACTATTCACTGTCCATGACACTGGGCTTCATTTGATATAAAAATCAAACAGATAACAACAAGCACACACGATAGGTTCCAACACACACACATAGCAATGGCAATGTGATGCAATGGAATTAGCACGGTCAAAGAATCCTGTAACTGGACCTCTGAGTCAGGATATAAGCATTGCTAACCTGGGAGAAGGTCTCGATTTCTTATTCAAACTCCCAGAGACAGCTTCTCCAATTTTTGCAATAAGCTCACGAGATGAATCTTTGTCTTGGTCGATGTGGTCCAGAGCTTCCAACCACCAAGACGCGTCATTCTTTTTTCTCTTTCTGAGAGCATCACAGACCTTCAAGGAAACGGAGAGAGACATCAGTTCAGAGAACACTTGAGTGATAACAGAGGATGGCCAAACGAATAGGGCAAAAACAATAAGATCAGCTATACAAAAATGGTCTGATGATAAAAAAAATTATAACACCTCCGCATTGATAACAGTGTCCCATTTTAGTTTACAGTGTCTATCTTTGATCACAAATTACTCCAAAGTAAGTACCCGCAAAAAATTGAAGAGATTTATTTTACGAAACAAATATCATGATATTTCACTCTACAATTTCTAAAATTCTTTCCTGCTATAATTTTGGGCAAAGTCTTGTGTTAGATAGTCTATGATACACTGATCCAGATCGACCTGTGTTGTATCATCACCGACTTTGCCCAAAATTATAGTGAAAGAATTTAAGAAATTACAGAATGAAATATCATGATATGTTATTTCATAACATAGATCTCTTAATTTTTTTGTGTTAATCTCAAGAACATATATCGGTCTAAATCATATTGAGTTTAAAACAAGACATACTCATAGTTTTTAGGTAATTGTGGTGAAAAGAAAGGCAAGGAAAACAGAGAAGGGGCATTACAATCAGGATGGATACATTATGAGGGCATATACAGAGAAAAGAAAGGATACAACTCATACTCAATTACTCATAGATGCCCTCTTCTCACATTGGTCCATTCTATTTTAACAACTTCAATGATGTCCAAAAATATACCCCTCCTAGTGTGTGTTTTCTATATACATAGATTTACGAAAAGAGAACAAAGGTCCAAACTGCAACATAAGTCTAAAATCAGCAAAGACAAGCCAAATAAAAAGGCCCAAGAGTTTCAAAACAAGCACACTAAAATGTCTTTCCCTAATTAATTTGCAAAACACCCCCACTCTCTCCCATTCCGTGAGTGAAAAACAAAATAAGGACGCTCTGTCCGTCCAGTGTTGAAGGAATTGCCTTTTTAGTGCAGAAAACTCCCTCTCCACTCTGCAGTCTTCCCATTTCCTGATCCATTCCATTCCTCTCCTTTCGCTGTTCCATCTTTCCTCACACACACACACACACACACGCACGCACATGCACATACACATACATATATGCGTATTCATATATAGCGTGAATGTGTGTTGTCTATCTTTAATACTCGTGTATATATACACATATACATATATACACACACATACATATATACAATCACATAGTTGGCCTGATTCTCACCTAGACATTGCTTCTGCTTTCTTCCCCCTATCAAAGTGTTCGAAACTGACTGTTACTGAACAAAGACTGCTCCGCAGGCTACTTAGAGACTAAAGTTAACAAAATAGTTGACCAGATTTCAGTTACTTCTTTTGTTCGGCTGATCAGCCCTCATAAACCACTTAGTGTACTCTAGGTTTATGTAAATCAAGTTAAATTCTGAAAAAGAATTCAGAAGACTATAGAATCACATCTGCTATGTTTGCTATAAAATATTTCAAGAAAAACAAACCTGTCCATAAGTTTTCCTGAAATCTTGTTGAGCCAGAAGTAATTTGGAACTGGATATAGATAAGAACTTCAACTTAAGTTCTTCACATGATGCTCTCAGGGACTGAACATGTACAGTGGTTGAATTCATGTCCAGAACAGGATAACCCCTAACCATTTTTTCACTTGTCAGTATATTATCTGTCTTCTCAATCTCAGGAGTATCAGACACCACATTCTCGGAACTTGTTGGAGCAGACTTTTGCCCCATATCATTCAGTGTGAGAGGCAATACTTCAGAAAGATTATGTAGAATGTGGATGTTTAAGAGAGGATCCAACCGGAAATCTTCTGAGTGATCTGTAGCTAAAGAAAGTGCTTCCTTATACAATGCCACAGCTCCAGAAAAATCTTCCTTCATGATAGCTATTCCAGCAAGTCCATTCATTGCAACAACCAATTTCCTAAGAGCGTCCTCCCCTTCTATCTTTGTTTTCCCAACAAGAACCTGCACACAGACAGACAAAAAAAAAGACAATGTAACTGATTGTCCCAGTAGATCAAATCAGTAATTCCTTCAATAAATATTCAACCTACCGATAAAACCTCCCCCATGGTCATGGGAGTGCTCTGTAGTGAACGTAAACCACTACTTCCCACTTGAGGATGGCAGCAGGCTTGACGGAGCTTTAGGAGTGAGTTAAACAGCTTAGCAGCCTCCATATTGGTGATATAGGGCTCTGAAGAAGCAACATATGATTTCAGACTTAATACACATATAATCAGAACCACGGATTTGAAAAGAAAGCTGAGGAAGTACAGTATGAAATTAATTTTATATGTGGCTCGCAATAATCGCCAAAACATATGGTTGAAGTTACACAATCATAGCCCACCTGCAGTTTTCATCTTTCCAACATCATCCTTGAAGCTTTCAACAACTTCTCGGGCATCATACACGCAAGTTTCATGTTGCCTCTGATAGAAGTGCTCCTCAATTGGTGACAAAGATAACCAAGAGACGCATTCTTCCTGAGGTGGAAGTTGTAACTCGTCCCAAACATGCCCCTTTGTTGAACGCCACATAATTTGTTTAAAGTATGTGTGGGTAAAATTCATGGCACCTGCATCCCCCATCTGCAAGATAAATAAGTTAAAAGAGAGTGAGGAAGCAAGAAATTGCATGCCAAAACTTTGGCAGCAAAAAATCAGCATCATCCTAGAATTAAGCGGCCCACAACTATGTTCAACTAATAAAAGATTATATAAAAGAAACAAAAAGCAACATAGCATTACAACATCAGAACTAGACCTTCTAAATCATCTGAACAGTGGAATTGCCAATTGATCTTTTTTTAATAAATTGAATTAGGCTCCAGAAATAAAAACACTGTCTACTGTCTTTCAACATTAAAGAAGAAAACATTAAAGAAGAAAACATTCTAGTCAATATATCAGTGTTCTCTTAGGTGATGAAACCAACCAAAGACCAATTATATCACACGAAAAATTCTCCTCAATTGATGAACCCAGGGGGTGGTGCAGTGGTAAGGTGCAGGGTGTAATGGTTAGAGGTCCCGGGTTCGATTCCCGGAGGTGGAGATTTATTTGGTGATATAAGGTTGGTATTGGTGTGGAGTATAAGGTTGGTAACTTGGTATTGGATTAGTGTAGGAGTAGGATTAGAATAGATTTGCCTCTTCAAAAAAAAAAAACATTAAAGAAAAAAACATTCTAGTCAATATATCAGTGTTCTCTTAGGTGATGAAACCAACCAAAGACCAATTATATCACACGAAAAATTCTTCCACCAATAAACCCCTGTGATACAACCTTTGAGAAATAACAAGTACCTAAATCTGCAATTCACGTGAAAATTCACATACCAATAGGATAGTAAAGTAATTAATGTGATTAAACATGCGGTGAAGAGTCTGGATATGCACAATCACTAATTTTCAATAACACTCAACTGCATGGCTACTAAAGACAAGTGCATACACGAAATAAATTAACTTAGCCAGTAGCCACCATATTCTTAATCTTCGTATTAAAAAAAAAGCAGTAATTTATCAATACCTCACATGGTTTTGAGATAACATCAGTCCACCACCTAGAGACATCAAAAGGACTTGCTTGAAGAAATCTCAAAAGTCCATATAGATCATCAAGTGTTCTTTGTATGGGTGTCCCTGTTACACACCAACGGTGCTTTGCATGCAAGCGCAGGGTCAATTCAATTGCTGCAGCAGCATTACCCTCCACCATTTGAGCTTCATCCAAACATATTCTCCACCAAAACACTCTGGTTACAGGAGTTGGGACAACATGGTATCTGCACAGTTAAGACAGTCAAATTAGACTTCCGATGGATGCCCGCAATAAGTATAACAAGTTTGATGGAACTATGACATTGAGAGTAAGCCTTTGGTTACTGAAACCAACACCCATTTTGAGAAATAGAAAAGGGCATAACGGACTGCTAGGAGTATCAATAGCTCTCTGGGCATTTAAGTAGGCAATAAACCTCACCCAAGCACTTTTAACAAGCATAAATAATGAGTCATATATGCAACGAAAATTTTAATATAGTCTTCATATGTTGTGACTATAGACTATATACCATTTTTAAGGGCATAGGGTAAATCCAGAAGACCTATTTAGCAGTTCTATACATACTTCCTAAACTGTCCTTTGCAAATATTGTTTAACTGACACGATACCCGTGATTAGAAAAGAAAACATAAGAAAAATACTAAACTAGAGAATCTGTTAACTTTTACATCAAAATTTTAAGATAGAAATTGCATGTCACAGAATCTTCCAAGTAATTCGCACACTTGTGTTTTGAGGGAAGAATTTTCACAAAACAGTTTGCTTAATGTCAACCAGAAGTACACGAACTTGAGATGAATTCATTTTCTTGTCTAACTCATTGAAATTTTTTGTAAGATGATGTCTTTTGAGAAATAATAAAAACAGTTGATAAATAAGTGAAGCAAGGTACGAGGCAACTGTATATTACACAAAAAATTACCTCTTCCCATATCTCAGAAAGCGGCGATCCCCTTCATGTCTGTCAGAATCATGCGGCAGGTCTTCTTTGAGCACATCATAGGTAGTTAAGACAATATCAGCACTTAGAAGCTTGTCAATACCAATCACGGGTTCATTGGATAAGGATTTATCTTTAACACCTTCGTAAATGCATATTTGCAATGAACCAGGTCTTGTATGGCTGTTAACACAATGGAAGAAAAAATATCAGAAGGTTGACAACAGTGAAAGAATAAAGGAAACATATGACCACAAGCATTTCCTTCAGTATATGTGTAGAAAAGGAGAAGACAAAAAAAAATCACTTTCATAACAAAACATTACAACCATATGCACATTTGAATGAAAACAGTAAATTTAATATACAAACTAGAAGCATAGAAGATCTTAGTTGATGTTAGACAATTTTTGGGCCAATAGTTTGTCCCTAGACCGCCTCAGAGTAACAATTTGATTTGTCACATAAGAAAGTTTGTTTTGACTGTGCACTAAGTTTACCAAAATTTGAAAGTGTTGCACTATGGCCGGCATGGACACTAAATTTTAATTGCGCGTGCCAACCTAGCCTTTTTCTCTTCCGTCTTTTTCATATCTCCAACTATATCTTGAAAATTAGATAGGTTAGATAATTCTATTTTCTGCTCTTCTGACTTTTTTCATATGGAGAAACCTATATTAATGAGCAAGATCTTAGCCATGACATAATTATTGAACAATTTTTAGATTTGCTGGATTGTGGTATACATGCTTTTGTGGAAACAAACCAAAGAGAGACCAGTGAGGATATATATAGAACACAACATCAGATTTCTTTAGATTTTTCAGATGATTAAGAGATATAGACATACATGAAATGTATCGAATATGTGAGAGAGGGGCTACGTCTAAGAAATATGTAAAGTGGATCACAACATCAGCTATGTATCAGAGATGTACAATAAAGTTCTAAAATGTGTTACAAGATTCAGGGGGGTTTTTCGATGACACATAAAATGATAAAATAAATGAAAAGAAAATTAAAAGCCGTATTGAAGTGATAAGTTTAAACAATAGAGTGAGCAGAGTTCTTATTTCACAATTCACATACAACTGATTTGTGAAAGAAAACACACACCATCTATGGCATTGGTAAATCATTCAAAAAGTGATTCACAAAGTAACGCTTTTCATCTGCTGAAGACGTTTAACAATAGAAAACCACATAAGCAGACACAATACTTACTAAATACATTTCATTAAACTCCGGCATGTGGATGTTCTGAAGTGTGGTGTCACTGCAAACTTCAACCAATTTTTTTACACTCTTTTGTCATACAACCAGATGAAACATACATATACATGTAATGAAGACAGTGGAGCCATAAGGAGTTTTCATACGGAACTACTTGTATCAGAAACACCTAGGGACCAGAATATGTTTGTGCCCACCTATCATGTAGGGGAGCATAAACTACAGTCTAAAAGAACATTGAGAGATCATATCCAGTGAACAAAGTTAGCTCCAAGAGATGTAACAGCATGAAACAGTTGAAGAGAAAAAGCATTACCGAAGAATTTCAGCATGCCACTGGTGCAATATAGGTGTTGGACACACAATAAGAGTAGCACCTGAAGCAATCGGAGCTTCAGTAGCCTTGATCAGGGCCAAACATGTCTGGCATATATGTTCTCTGTCCATTTCGACTACTTCAAAATCACTCTTTCTTTTTCTATTCTTTATTGAGCTTCCACCTTGGTATTCCATGCATTCATCTTCCTCATCAAGTTCCCCAGATTCTGAGATTTTTAATTTCGCCGAATACCGTACACAATCTGCATGTTGCCAAGCATCACAAAGGTCACACTGCACCCATAGACCTTCATACCTGTAACTTTCGGAGACAGCACCACACACACACTCTACCCTCTCCCTTTTAAGTCTCTTTAACTTATTATTCTGAAGCTTTTCAGATTGCATCTCTTTATAAGGAGCAGAAACTTCAGATGATGGCATCCGATGAGCAAAAATACAAGAAAGGAGCTCAACAGTTTTTCCAAGGCCCATCTCATCTATGATCAGCAAAATAGAGAAACACAGCATAGAGATATCAGATAATCCTCCTTAGAGGATAATCAGATCTTAAAGCCGAAGTAACAGCACATAGGGCAATCCATCAAGATGTATTTAAAGGGTCTTGCATATATTTTTAAAAGATTGTGCAACAGCAATATTATGAAAGTTCAGCAAAACCTTGAAGTTGTTCAAGAATTAATACGCAAGCAGGGGTGAAGCCAGGAATCAAATGATCCTAGCACTCACCATATATACGTGACAAGTTTTGAATTTATTTACTTATTTCTTCATTTATTTATTTATTTATTTTTTGTACTCATGAAGTGAAACTTTTGTGGTGAACTTGATTATGGCCTCAATTCATTACAGATAGGCCTTATATTAAAAAAATTAGAAAAAGTGCATGTGTAAATTTTAATGTTCTTTCCCAAATGGAGCCCAATTAGCCATATGGGTAGCTTCGCCCATGCACACGAGATAGTTCAAATGGTATTGATGGAGTTGAACCTTGCTCAAATCACATTGACAGTAGCTCACAACTCGTATTATCTTAGTATTGAAGAAAGCAGAAGCATCATATGAATTATGGTATGTTCATTTTCTTCCACACTACATTGCATGTGAAAATCAGAGTTGTGAAATAACAGCCCATGAGAAAGAGTATTTAGCCTGTCAAATAATTATACCCATTTATAAGAAGTTTGTTGATTTTTTTCCTTCATTCAATCATTTTCTCAATGAAGTTTTCGAATTCCTTATGAGAACAACTTCCAACTTTAAGATATCAGTTTGTTATGTTCAAATTTCTTGCTCATGAAACACCAGAGTAGAATTGCTATAAATTGAGAGGAAAAGACCTCTCAAAGGCTGAGCCAATTAATACCTTAGGGGAAAGTTGTCTTACCAGCGAGAATTCCACCAGAAACATGTGAGAAGCAACAGGTTGGATGCAGTGAAACATTTCCACTGAACAGGAAAGAAAACCAACTCAGAATGAATTCAGAAATCTTGATGTTGCTTAAAATTCACAACAACAGCAAGATCACTAAAAACGATTAATAATGCAAAGCAGAAATCAGCCTCATGCATGTTAAAAACCCAACATTCCCCCTCTTCATTTTTTATCTTTTAGTTATTCTGTTGTTTATTGCTCAAATGAGACATGCCAGTAGTCATGGTAAACTTATAAATAATTCCTCTTTATGATATTGGGATGTTTCTATTGCTCTCACTTTTTGAAATTTGAATAATGTATACAGAAATCTTTGTTAAAATAATCGAATGTAAATAGAATTTAGAAACCCATATCTGCATGACATTCGTCTTCAATTATCTATATTAGTTGTTAGTAGATGATAAGTACATTTAAAAAGCAATCCAACAGACAGAAATTGTGGTTGTAGGTTGTACAGAAAAATTGTTACTTTTTCTTGCTGTATAAAGTACAAACAACAAAAATATAAATATTGATAAACAACAATTTCATATTGTTAGATCACACTGCACATTGACTGAATTTATAGGTTACAAGAAAATATACCTGAATGGGTTGTAATAAATTTCTGCAGAGGTATCGATCAAATTTAAAGGCACGCATAGAGGAGAAATCACTTGGCTATTCCCATCTGCAGCGATACGTTCATTATCAAGTTTTTCTCGCTGTACCATCCAGTAAGCTGCACGTCGCTGGTAAGGCCTTAGTTGAGGAAGTAGGTCAGGAAGGTCATCGTCCAGCATAGGCTCTTCCCTAATATGTTGTAAAGTGAGTTACCAAATAAGCAAGAAGAATGCAATGAAACGATATTCAAGTAGTGAAACAAACACTTACTTTGATGGTTTAATGGCTTCATAAAAGCTTGAAATATCAAACATTGTTGGTTTTGTTGAAGCAAGGGATTCATCATCATCCATGACAAGATACTGGTCATCCATGTTTGTGACATGAGTACTAGTACTAGTACTATATCTGTATCTAGTTTCAGAAGTCATAACTTGGGGCCTCAGCCATTCCATAACATTCATCATGCTCTTTTTCCAAAGCTTCCTCGAATTGTCCAGAAGAGAATCACAGTCCTGAAAGATGGTTCCCAAAATTTGAACCCTCACAGACATGGACGGCATACCTTCGAAGAGCGTGACCCCTAAAATCGGCCTAAGAGTTAGGTACTTCAAACTAGCCAAGTGAACAAGTCCTGTAACCCCTTGGTCCAACCCATCTACACTTGCGGACACAATCACAACCTCCTCCCCCTCCTCAATTTTCATCACAAACTCCAAACTGACATTGCTTTCTGACAAAACCGGCCAATGCCCTAATCTAATTCGATCAAGATGATCATCCACATTAGACAGCCTAAAGCGCAAGAAGCACCTCGAGGACAAGTCGTCCTCAGTAAAAGTATAAGCAGAAAATTGGTGCGCAACATTCAAATTGAGCAAAACAATTTGGGATAAATCGTAACGGACCTCTGAAAGCCAACTAGACTTATCGAGGACGACGAAAAAGGGCTGGGAAACTGGAACAGGAGCATCTTTGGTGGCGGATTGCGTAGCTGTAACAACACTAGTCAATTCTGGTTCTTGAGAGGATTGCTTATCTAGAATCCGTACGGACCTTTTTGGCGCATTCTTCTTCCGACCCATCACTGACAATACAATACAATACTAGGACTGAGAGAGAGAGAGAAGAGTTCAAATTCAGAAACAGACTTCTTCTTCTTCCATTCAAGAATTCAACATCATATATGAAAATAAATAATTGAATGGGATTCAAAGAATCTGGGAAGAGAATGAATCCGAATGTGAGAGAATTCCGCGGGAATTGGAAAGGAGAGGGGATGAAGGGGTTG
>JAYMSL010003029.1:0-13113 GCA_036897195.1 Plantago coronopus | reverse complement strand
AAATCTAAAAAGGCATCTAGCTCCATCTACGATTCTTATCAATTTCTTCCTGAACTTCTTGAACAGAACCTAACGAACATGATTTATGAAGCAGGATATACTTTCTTTCATTGCAAACAGATATAACCATTTTTTATAGTAATTCGAAGCCCCCCCCTATCCTTTATGCATTTCCCTAAAGTCCTTCCCAACTATTCCCCCCCCCCCCCCCTCCAAACACACACACACACCTTAACTTTCCTTGTTAATAAGTTGTTAATGTGAAGATGTATACAAAGAGTTACATAAAATTGATCAGAATGAGCTAAGATGTCCTTATTTTAGTTGTGCCAAACTATGCATATATAGTTCTCTTCTTATGATTTTATGTAATCTCTGATTGACAGTGAAGTGGTGTGATTTATATTGCTTTCTTTTACAATCATATGTGGAATAAAAGGATGCTGTAATTAGAAAGGAGAAGTCACATAGCATTTTTGGTACGATGATTGGCATTTGTGGATGGATTCTCCAGTTGATGTTGATTATATTATGTGTTTTAACATGTCCAAGTACAGTGGAATGTGCAATGTATGTTGCATTAACTGCTCTTGGAATATGTATTGTGGTCTTTCTAGTGTCGGTTATCTTTGTCCAATTCTTTGATATCTTCCCTTTGCCAATTTCCATCTACATTTCCGGAAAACAGGCTAACGGTGTATTACTATGGTAGTTTTACCAAGCGATTGCACCACTTTTGATCCATGCGTTTATGTCTGTAGGCAACTGGAGACGTGCATTTGTAGCTCTGAGGCATTTGCTCAATCATCTTGGTTCTAGAAAAAATTCGGCATCAGAATATCATGGAAACATGCATAGAAGTATGAGATCACCAATTCCCTTGTCAAATTACCTCGAGGGGGTTAAGCTAGCAAGTTCTAATGAGAAGTTGTTTCACTGGAGCAGTTCACTGGTTGAAATAGGATCTTCTCAGTTTGTGTCTATAGAAGGCCGTGATGCCCAGAATACATCATTTTCTGCATCTTCTTCAAAATCTGAGTTTACTGATTTCATTGAAGCTATTCAGAGATTGCATGATTGTACCTGCATAAGTAAAGTTGAAAAGATGCAGACTCTTGCTCTAATTGATCTTCTACAAGAAATTAGTAACCCTCATTCAATCTCTGCTTATGGAAGTCTCGACGAACCAGGTCGAAGGTATTCTTTTGTTTTCGTGAACATTGGTTTTTGCGCATTTTGATTTTGGCAATAGTGACAAAAGTTACTTGGTCTGAGTTTGGTGGTCGCATTGTTTGTTCAATATATGGGATTGCAGCTTCAACATATCTGAGATGATTGTTTGCTAGTTACTAAGAGAATGCAGATCCATCTATTTATGGACTTTACAATAAAATGTTTGAAGGAGAGTAAAAATGATATCGATGCTTGTTCTGACAGTGCTGCAGTGCTGCTGGTGCTTGCATGAGTTGGAATTCTCCTTTTCCTATTTTCTTACCCCATAGAATCTACAATAAATAGAAAATTATCATTACGAACTTACGTTCTTATTGATGGTTCCTTGCTGTTAAACACGGTTAATTCTCCCAGTCAAGTTCTATTTTATTTTCACCTTTTTTTCTGTTGTCAGTGCTAGATTGATTATTGGCACGAACCCTTTTATATATGAGCTTGTTAGACATCCCTTTCTATTGTCATCAACTCTTTTCACATATTAATGTTTACAACTTTACCTTATTATCTTTTATTACTATCTACTCTTGCTCTGATTGTGTATTTTGTTTTGGATAAATTGCTGAAACTAGCTCCACAAACTGAAAAAAAAGAATGAAAAAGCAAAATCTACTTACTCTGATGCTACTGATATTACACGGTAATAGTACTTCAGTTGACCGGAATTAACTATATTCTGGAATTAATTATTATATAAATATTTTGGAATTAATTAGTTTCCACTTCTCCTTGTATGAATACCTGATATCTGATTTGTGTCCAACTTGATCTAATCTTTTTGTACTTTGCATTCTGCGTTTCTTCAGCTTATTGTTATTCCCAGTAGTTATTCATTGTTGCTAACATTAAAGCATCTCTCTTCCCTTTGAAGGTTTTGGATTGCTGTGAGGTTTAAGCAACTCTTTTTTGCCCAGAAATATAGGAGGTTACTGCTGATGGAAGAGTTGGTAGTTTCATCAGAAATGATTGCATGGGCTTTTCATTCAGATTGTCATGATAACTTGTTAAGTTCTCTACTCTCATCAGAGCCATCTTGGGAAGAAATGCGTAGTATAGGCGTTGGGCTTTGGTATACGAATGCAACACAATTGCGGGTGAAGGTACAATTTAAACAACTTTATGTAGTGTAGTACCAGTGCCATATACATACTTATCTACTTATTCTTTTCTTTATTATTTTTTTCTTCTCATTTTGTATTGTTAATTATTTTTTGAACTTTTCTCCTTAAATATCTAAGTTGAGAGTTAAGGCTGGAAATGTTTGTGTAGATATACTAGCGGCGAGGGGTCTGCAAATTTGAAACCGAAGGATTTGTGGTTTATATATGTATTTCCCGATTAACAGGGGGGGTTTGTAAATCTCTCTGACCTTAATAAAAATAGCCTTTTTAACAATGTCTTATTTGTGCTTTTAAGCTGTAAGCCATGCTAACAGATCTGGAACACATAATAAAATGACAGATTCTAGTAGTAATGTTGTATGCTATTTCAGGTTTTGGTTAGGAGGTGACCAGATGATAACTTATGATCTTGGTGTATTTTAATTTAAAACATGTATACTTATTTCAGATGGAGCGGTTGGCTAGACAACAGTACATGAAGAAAAGAGATCCCAAGGACTGTACTCTTCTATATATTGCATTAAACCGAATTCAAGTTTTAGCGGGTCTCTTCAAAATAAGCAGGGATGAGAGAGATAAACCATTGGCGGGATTCCTAGCCAGAAACTTTCAGGTATGTTTTCAGTAATTTCCTAATCTTCTCTAATGGATTTGTAGCCAGGAAATTTCAGTATTTAACAATACCTGAGAAAGTTGTTTCAAATTCAAATATGTTGCCATTTTATAGTTTGATTTATTTTTATTCACATCTGTTATCTGGCAATGCCCTGCCCACAATGGGGGCAGGGGTGTCAACCCCATCAGTGTACTTGTCCTTCCACAGGACTCGACCACAGCCATGTCAGGTGTTTTTCTGTTCACAAAACAAGAGTTCAATCGATTATACCTTTGGGTTGAGATTTTATTGTTGCTAACGATATCCCTGAGATTTTTTTTTTATGGACTTACCAGTGGGTAAATGAAGTGAAGGGAGTCGTACATAGAACTATATAAAACTTATCACAAGCTACCAGCCTATCACTGACAGAGAAATGCACATGTTTGGTAAAGCTGGATTATGATTCATGTTCTCTCTCTGCAGGAGGATAAAAACAAGGCAGCAGCTCTTAAAAATGCTTATGTGCTGATGGGAAAACATCAACTAGAACTTGCAATAGCCTTCTTTTTGCTTGGAGGAGATACTTCTTCGGCTGTTACTGTGTGTGCTAAGAATCTTGGAGATCAGCAGCTTGCTCTTGTAATTTGTCGCCTTATAGAAGGTTTTGGTGGGCCTTTAGAACGTACTCTTATTTCTAAGTTTCTTCTCCCTTCTTCACTGTCAAAAGCTGACTATTGGATGACAAGTCTTCTGGAGGTAAAGATCATTATTCAGTTATGCTAGTCTCTTATAAATTTTATCTTAACCAAACTGATTTCCATACTTTTGGCACAGTGGATGATGGGAGATTATTCCAAGTCCTATTTCATGATGCTTGGTTTTGGAAAAGATTCTGAAATTGATCTTTCAGTTATTTCATCGATGCATGCATCATTTAAGGATCCCAGCATCGGTCGATATTGCCTGCTGTTGGCCATGAAAACTAGCATGAAGAATGCTATTGGAGAAAATAATGCTGCAGTTCTCACTCGATGGGCAGCATTGATAAGTGTGACTTCCTTTAGAAGATGTGGTCTACCTGTAAGTTAAATTCATCTTTTCTTACTTTTCTATTATTTTAGTGTAAAATTGCTGACTATTTTGACTTGATTGTATGACTAGTATGAAAGTATAATTGTATTTGTCCTCATGTTTGTATATGCTTGGAGTACTTTGTTTTGCATTAGGAGTCCGCTATGACATCCCATTACAAAAGTAAGTCTATTGGGTATATATGTTACTCGGACAGCATATTTAACTGGTGTATCTGGCTGTAGTAGGATGATTGGGAGCAATATAACTATGGTGAAACATTCCCATTTTATGTTCATCGGTAGAACAAAAGCACAAGTTGATACTTCATGTCATAATTTCTCTATTATCCTGTAATGTGCTCTACTTGCACTTGCTCTTTATACTTACATTGAGCCTTTAGAGCAGATTTCCACTTAAAGAGTTAACATTATGTTTCGTTTTTCCCCCTCTATACATGAAGCTTGATGCCTTGGAGTGCTTTGCATCATCTTTTAGTATCCTTGGTGATCCAACTCAAGGGAGCATGATCCATAGCTCAAATTGCAATCTTCTTTGGGAAATGCTGAAGCCTTCTGTGAAATGTTCTTCAAACTGGATATCAGAAGACATTTCTTGTCATATAATCGCACATTCTAAGTTGGCTCTAGCACTCCAATACATCACAATGTTATTCAAAGAACATCCTAGTTACCATGATATCAATGAGCCATCTTTCAGAGCACCTACAGGCCACATGCTTGATAGCCAAGAATTTGAGGAGTCACTGGAGAAGTTTCAAGAGAATTTCGTTGCAGCTATCATATATTTCCAGCAGAAATTCTCTCTTAGCCCCGTTCAGTTAATCAGAATGGTACTGTTGTAGATGGTAGTACTTAGATGGTGTCTTATTTAATTTTGTGTGATTATCTGACCTCCCTTATTTATGAGCAGGGTGTGTTATCGTTGCACCAAGTTGGTCTGGAATATATTGGACACTTCATCATGACTGAATACATGCAAAAGTTTCAGCCTGTAGACAAGAGTGATGAATTCGATCAATCGGATCTCGTGCAAGGTATTGAAGAATTCTCCTCCATAATTGTGAAATGTGTTGCTTCCTTGTGCCAAAATTGGTCCGTTTTGACACACTCTCCAAGTAATAGCTTTGCCGGTGGCAAAATGTTTTCCTGGCATACTGCATGGGGTTTTAGTTGTCGAGGAATGGCATGGTCATTTCAGTATATCAGTGCCATGTTCCAGTTGTTTTTCAGATCCTACTCCAATGATAATACAAATTTACTTCAGGATATCCTTGGTTTGTTTGAATACCTTGCATGTTTTGCATCATCCTGTCTGCAGAGAAATGCCAAAGCACTTTTTGTTACTCTTAGGCCCATCTTAGTCATGGTAATGAAAGGGGATGTGGTTGAAATTGAAGAGCTTCATCTAGTTATCAAAGAGATTATGAATATGCTAAATGACAGTTCACAAAGTGTTGAGTTAGAACTGCATGTAGAAACTGGTGGACAGCAGCAAGAACGAAATGGAGGCCAGTTACTTTCTGTGCCACAGGAAAAGAGGTGGCCAATCATAAGTTCATCATTGTGGGTGCTTATGTCGAATTTTGTGGATAATAAATTGGATAGATTGCATATGCTTGAAAACAGTCATTCTTCTCCAGTAATGTCTGTAACAGAACGTGATGGTAACAAGCAACAGTTGCAAGTTGGATTGTTTTGCAGCACTATGCTTGGGTTCCTGAAGCTGGCGTGTGGAGATATATCGTATTATTGTTCAAAGCAGTTTGCATCATATCTACTTCAGGATGCAAATATATCCATTGGAAGTAACCTTTCCTACTTGGAAGATGCTCTATCTCAACAAGGCAGAGTAGATAACCACACAGTTATTGAAAGTGTAAATTTGCTGGACAATAATAACACTATATACAGTTTTGAACAGTTATATCATATTTGTGCTGATCCAAAAATAATCCGGGGAGCTTTTTCACAAGAATATCATAATTGGTCGCCTTTCTTGAAACAGAGGTCTTCTAGTAGATGGATTGATGCATATACAGGTATCACTAGGGAGTTCGACTCTGAGGAAACTTATGATAAAGACGATAAACTAGGCAGTCCCAGTCATGCTGGTGGATCACCTCTAGCATGCTTAACTCCTGAGGATCATCCTTTCAAAAGCTCCGGCGACAAGGATATCTCTGACTACAATAAAGTTACACCATTTCTCACTCCTAAAGAAGTCTATAGAAGAAATGGAGAACTTCTTGAGGTAGCTCTTCTATATTTGATTAGATTTATGACTTGTAATTGGACATGAAGTGATGTTTCTCTACTATAATGATATCGAGCAGGCTTTGTGTGTCAACTCCATCAATGAGTGCCAAGCTGGACTTGCTAGCAATAAAAAGGTGAGAGTATTCTCTTGGGTCTATTCATACAGTTTCATTCATTTATTGGTAAGCTGTCATGAAAATGTGTATCATGATCTTAGGCTAATTAGGGCACTGCTATTAAGATTACACAACCATGTGATGGTCCTATTACTTGTTCTGAGAATAGATACCGGATTCAGCTTTTACCTGCTACGGAAGCCTGTTATCATTGTTGATGGATGAAATCTCATCCGAAGCCCTGCCATATTCCTTTTATTTCGTTCCACGTTTTCAGCCACATGTAATTCTCTGAACAATCTATACTCATAATCTCTGATTTACATCAGGCACTTTAAAAAGTAGGATGGCTGGAATCAGCTTTAGTTGATTGTTAAATAAAGTTCATCATAAAAATAAAACCATTTTCCCTTATTATTCTTTATTTATTTTATTAAAATATGGGTTATTGCCAAGAAAAAGAACCCTGGGATAAAAATAATAAGCAAGTCATAATTTCGAAAACCGACCAGGCATAGCCTTTTATCCTCTATTTATAGGCCAAGAAGTATAATACTTGGAAATGGAATCAACTAGATTCCTTCTAAATATGAATTAACCAATGATATACAATAATCTAACTATAACATGAAGTAATCCTGATACTTCGCAATACCCAATAGTAAATTATCATTCTTCTATGTCAGTTTGTGGTAGTGTTATCACCAGTTTGTCATTTAAGATCTTCCTCAATGGTTTACAAGACTTTTTCGGAGGTTATGCAGTTGTACATGTCTTCATGGTTCCTTAATTATTAACTTTCGTGTCTAAATTGAGTTGAAATTTCTGCATGTTTTCCAATTAATATAATCATGGTTTTGTATCATATTATTAACAAGCCCTGCAACTATTGCAATGCAGGGGATAATATTTTTCAACTGGGAAGATGAAATCCTCCACGACGATAAATCTGAATACATTTGGGAGAAAGCAGACTGGCCTCGTAATGGTTGGGCTGGCTCCAAGTCTGTACCTGTTCCTACATGTGTATCTCCTGGTGTGGGTCTGGGAATTAAGAAAGGCACTCACCTTGGGTTAGGTGGAGCTACAATTGGAACCGGCACTCTGGCCAGACCAGGCAGGAAACCAAATGGTAGTGGGTCATTTGATCTCTCAAACCTTGCTGCTTCTGAAGCGTCCAGCCTTGGTTGGGGGGTCCAAGAAAGTTTTGATGATTTTGTCGACCCACCTGCCACTGTTGATAATGTCAGGACAAGTGCATTTGCATCTCATCCTTCCAGGCCTTTCTTCTTGGTTGGTTCTAGCAATACTCACATATACCTGTGGGAGGTGTGTTATTTTATACTCAAATTTGTCGTTACATTTGTTCTAAATATGAATATCATCTTTTCTGGTGAAACTGCTTGGTTAATTTCGTAATAGGGAAAGATTGGTTAGCTTTTTTGGATTGTTACTCTGCTGTTTCAATGTAGCAGCAAGTAAGGCTATACCTGATAGCATTAGCCAAATATACACACTCCCCTTGTATTTTTCCCTCTATTTTAAATGAAAGTACCTTTCAAGAAAAATAAAAATTTGTGCCTTCCCTTTCTCTTTCATTCTTATATATCTGAGTTGGATAATAATGATACTAGGGTGATGTGTAATTTTTCTTTGGGTACCATATCCGAAACCTTCATATTAGGATTTTGTTTGGTGTAAAAGCATATATCCAGGTTACAGTTTCTACTACTATTATTTGGTGTTTTTAGAAAAGATTGTCCTATCCTTTCAAAAACTTCTTCTTCAATGCCCTACTTTACATTGTTTCTAACTTTCTTTTTTATACTTTGAGTGGTAAGCGCTCTCTACCTCTAGGGGATTTCGAACTTTATTGTCAAATGGGGCAAATTTTATTTGCGCGCGGTCCAACCTCTGTCCTCTGTACCATGAGGGAAGAGGTTTTGCGTTTTTTCCCCCTGGATGATACTCCTTGGTCAAGGAGCCCTAAGAACAAAATTTACTAGTCAGAACTCATGTGTTTGACTGGAAGTGCACACTCATGTTTAAGTTGGACTCTCTTTAGCTTCCCATCTTGGTTTCGTTTTCTCATTAATTCATTTACTTATATAGTTCAGATTTCGCATATAACCTAGAAGTCCCAGTAACCCAGAAAAATAGAGAGTAAGACTAAGAAGTGACAACATGAAATATACAATACTTGAAATAGACTCACTTTCCGGTCAAGGTTGGTGAACTATTTTGTGTGGTTAATGTGTGTTAGTTTTAAAGCTTTACTCAGTTTTTTTACCAGAGCTGCTAATTTTTTTCGTACTGTTCTCGGAAGACGTGATATGTTGGTTTGCAGTTTTGCAAGGACACAGCTACAGCCACATATGGAGTGCTTCCTGCTGCAAATGTCCCACCACCATATGCACTTGCTTCTGTTTCCTCTCTGCGGTTTGACCACTGTGGGCATCGTTTTGTGACTGGTGCATCGGATGGAACTGTATGTACTTGGCAGCTTGAGGTTGGAGGGCGGAATAATGTTCACCCAACAGAATCTTCTGTATGCTTTAACAATCAAACCTCGTACGTGATCTTTCTAGTTAGATAACCTTTGCTCAAGATCTGATTTTAATACTGATTAAACTGAGAACATTTGAATTTTGGTTGTTATTTTCAATTTTCATAATAGCATCTCTCCTGCCTGGTCTCTTCTATCTTTTTAACACTTATTTGTTGGTGGATAACTCGTGCTGAAAGAAAGGTAGACAGAGTCTTTACAGATTTTACGAGTTGGCTGTAGTCTTACCGTTTTCTTGTTTGCCAGTGTTATTTTACATTGCTGGTTTGGATTATACTAATATTTTCGAAATATATTATGATCTGGTTGCAGAGATGTCACTTATGTCACAGCCAGTGGCTCAATTGTTGCGGCTGCGGGGTATAGCTCCACTGGTGTAAATGTTGTTGTATGGGACACTCTTGCTCCGCCATCCACATCTCAAGCTTCCATAATGTGTCATGAAGGTACGAATTCCTTGTTTGTTTGGTAAAATTATTTCTGTCATGTAATAATTGAGAATATGTATTGTTCATATCTCATTGAGATCTCTGAAGAAGCAGCAGGTAAGAGTTCTGAAAAGTGAAAACTGTAAGCTGCCAAATCTTATCTCAGTCTTGCGAAATTCGAAATGACATGTATTGCTAGGGAATTGTGATCTTAACGTTTTAGGGAGCTTTATGATAAATTTATTTTACACTAAATCTGATTTTTTTTTAAATTTCTTTTGCACAGCCACCTTTAGTCAAAATTACAGTTTACACGAAAGGTTGGACGGAAGTTATATTTCTGATGTTAGAGAGTGAGTCTCACTCGCCTAAAAGGGCAAAAATAATCAGTTCCCACTAAAACCCTAATTCCCTTTAATTACTTTCTCACCTTATGAGTTTCAAATATTATAAATTAGCCCCCATCTACAAATAAAATATTCAACCAAATCTCTAAAGGTACCCCAATTTCTCAAAACTATTTTTAATAATACCCGTGAAGCTCTACCATAAATGGAGTTGATCAAAGTTCCTCCAATGCAGGAGCTTCTTTGCTTCTTCTCCTCCATTAACAATCAATCTCAACTTCTTCTTCTAGCCATAGCTCCGCTCAAATGGGAGTAGCTAGACTCTAGCTCCGCCATTTCTGGTGGAGCTGGAGCTGCTTGCTCCACCATTTCTGGTGGAGCTGCTTTACTCTACTCAGATCTGGGCAAAGCAACTCCTGCAGCTCCCATCAATCGAGGGTTTTCACGCTCCATTAGTGAAGGTTCCTTAACTGCCATCCATTTTTCCCTTACTAACGGAAATTGTCATCCAACCTTCGTGCATTTTGTATTTACGACTAAAGGTTTCTGCTCAAGATAGCAAAAAGGTTTTAGTGCAGAATAATTTTTTCTTAGTTACATGGAGACGCAAGTGGCGAGTAGAAGTTGCATGTATCAATGAACTATATTAATCAGCGTTATCGATTGCGTCGCGATTGCGCGCGCTGCTACTGGAATACCTGTAACGGGATGCATGCATTTGTGATGCGATTGTGGCGGTGGCGCTAGATTGCTCCGCTGCGTATAATGGCGTAGATTGGTACATTTTAGAGTTTAGACCAATTCCGGCCGGATTTTTGCCGGAAACATAATTACAATGCTACTATTTAACTTGATGTAGTAACATATATGGCCTATTTATGCTTCAGTTGCCCAATTTAGAGTTTTGTCAAGTTGAATTAGCGGTTTTCATTTAATTCTTGATCTCTTACTTTAATAGTCCTTAATTATTGTTTGATTAACTTGATACTCTTTAGCTATGGAATCCACATTTGAATGGGTGGTACCAAAGGTAAAACTATTGACCTTTGGTTAGGATTGATGACATTAGAGATAATTGATGATTGTTGTTTTGTTGGTTTAAGATATATCTTTTGTGTTTTCATCTGACATTCTGATATTTAAGACTTACTTGTTTCCCTGACTTTACCCGTCTTTGGTTTAGACTATTTATGAAGTAATTTATGACTTCTTATTATCATTTGTGAGCTATGTTAACAATAGATGCTCTGAGGGAGTTTCTAGTCCTAACCTGAAGTAACCCTTTGCCTGATATAGCACTAGTCTAATATATCACTAAATTACATATACCACCCCTACTATATGGCCACTTTACAGATTAGTACCCGCTATTTGAACAATTACATTTAAACCCATTTTGCAATACTTGAGTTGACTTTGGTGTGATGTGGCAAAGGAAGCAAATGTGGCTGTCTACATGGCATGATGTGTTGTTCCATGTCAGCTGGGTTTATTTGTAATTGATTATGTGATGTTTTAGATAGAATTAATTACTATGGTTTAAATTTTAATAAATTAAAATGGACTTTGTGTATGTACAAAAATGTTAATCATCTAACACCATACTCAAATTTTACTTTTAATTCAACTTCTTAATTTTTCTTTTGAGTGTATTCAAGTAAAATATATCAATGACTGATTGAATTTCATTACCTATAAGTTACGAGTGTAGCAAAAATAAAGTTATGCATGGGAAAATTTGGAACCATCAATTATGTCACAATTTTTATGTTAACATACCGCGAAAGTTTTCTTAACAACCTTGCATGTCTATATATATTATAAACGGTTTAGAATTAAATAGTTTTGACATTGATAGACCTATGGGTACATGAAAATCCATTATAAGTAGCACTTTGTGAACTTATATGAGAAAATGAGTATATAAACCCAAAAGAATGCTTGTAACATAATATTTGAACGAAAATTTGGAATATAATTCTCAAACAACTCATTTGAACGTAACCTTGATATTAAGTAATATGTGTAACATCACTAATAAACATACTAGCTTAACTTAATAGCAGGATAACATCATCAATAACCACACTAATTTAACATCATCAGTTTGACAAATAACACCAACCATATGTGTACCAACATCGGCAATTCTACACTCTACATCACCAATAAACCACCAAAACATCACAGAACAAAAAAAAAAAAAAATCAAAAACATATGATAAGATTGTACAAATATTACATAACATCAACAATTTATGTGAAATCATCATCAATAACCACACTAACATCACTTATAAGAAATACATGTAATATGTGTAACGTCACTAATAAACATACTAGCTTAACTTAATAATAGGGTAATATCATCAATAACCACACAAGTAATTTCAAATTAATTAATTAAGTAATCATGCAAGAATTTGGAAATATATCTAGTGTATTTTAGTTGTAATAGTAATTTAGAAGGAGTGTTGACCTCTTTCGCTATGCAACACAATGGCTTACATCATCTACAATGAATGAGAAGCTAGCTTATTGGAAACTAGATGAGAACTGATGAATGAAATGATCATGTGCTTCTGTCAAACATAATATACCAAATCAGCTGCATCATGAATCACAAATCATACCTCAAACTCGAGCAATCGTCTAAAGTCGCTCGCCTGCCTAGCTTGTTTCACTAAACGCAAGTCAGTGAGCTTATCAGTTGGTCCTGCAAAATGGAAGCACCAGCAAATCTACCTCAGGTTCATCCCGTGGAATTGGCAAATCCGTTGCAATCCATATCCGATCCCTTAGTCGGTGCAAAGGTTGTAATCAACAGCTCCAGGGAAGCCGATCTCTTAGCTTCTGAGCTGAATCACAACCTCCCCTCTCCAATTGCAATCTCCCGACGTCTCAAATCCATCCGACGTCAAATCACTCTTCGATCAAGCCGAGTGATGAACCGTCGTTACACTCTCACCAAAATAATGTTTGTATTCTGCTAAGATTAACCTAATGCAATTCTAAACTTAGAACAGCGGTAAGGTAAACCCCAAGATCGGTTTCTAAGGAACAATATCCTTCTAACCAGTTAAACACGTAAACTAGAATTACCAGTGACTGAACAAAAGCAATTAAACGAATGGTTGTTGGTTGTTGACTACGCTAAAGATAATTAATAAACTAAGAATAAACACGAACAGATAAATAGATAGATGGAAAGATAGACAGATAAAAGACAGGTGCGATGTAATCTCGTATTCTAAACCATAGATAGATAAACGAACATGAATGACGATTGTAATCATGGATGTGCATTGAACGAACATACGCAGTATCGGATTTGCAATTACGATCATAAACTAATAC
>JAYMSL010003028.1:0-13114 GCA_036897195.1 Plantago coronopus | reverse complement strand
CCCAAGAGCTCTGTGCTCCGGGACAAGTAATCGGCCGCGCCGTTGGCGGATCTGCCGATCCATCGGAGGTTTGCCTCCCACGGACGATGTAGCAGCTCTTTGCATTCCTGTGCAATTTCGATTAGGGCATTTGGAATCTCTTCCTCTCCTTTAAGCATTCTGTAAGCTTGAAGTGAATCAGTCTCGATCCGGATTCGTGGCGGTCTTCTTTCCCACGCCAGTCGCAACACCCGCGCAATCGCCTGGAGCTCGGCCGCCGTCACCCCTGCAGCACTTGAAATTGGGGCTGGAAACCCCAATCTCCATCTTCCTGCTTCATCACGCATCAGTCCCCCGATGCGGCCGGTAAGCGTCTCTTGTGTGAATGCAGCATCTACATTTAAGGTGACCCAACCGTGTGGGGGTGGTTCCCATTTCCTCCGTACTGATTTGGTTTTCGACATTGCTGTGTGTAGCTCTCTACTCAAATGTTGGGTGTTGAATTTCAGTTCTGGGATGCTCATCTTCCTGCCCCGAAACACTTCATTGTTTCTTGACCTCCAAATGAACCAAACCGTAGAGATGAAGATATAGCACCAAGGTAATTTTGTACCTTCCCAGGTATAATGTTTCATGTCTTGTAAATTCCTTTTCAACCATTCTTGGTCTGGTAATTGAACCTGGGCCCTGCGTACCTCTAGGGGAAATAGCAGACGCCATACCCGTTTAGCTGCGTTGCAGTGTCGAAGGATGTGGAGGGTGGATTCATCCGGATTCTGGCAGGCGAGGCAGGACCCGTCCGTAGTAATTCTGCGGCAATGTAGCAGTCCCCGAGTGGCAAGACGATTTTGTGCTGCAAGCCAAATGAAGTGCTTGAATTTGTTACTAAGCTTGAGCTTCCATATCCATTCCAGGCTCCTTGGTATGTTCTGGGTCTCCTTGTACTCTTCTTGTATAGCTTTGTAAGCTGACTGGCAGTTGAATACTCCATTAGCTGATTTTGTCCAGATGATAGAATCTTGAGTCTCTGTTTTTTGAATCCCTGCCTGTAGTATTTCTTGTTGAATTTCTGTTGGGACTACTGTATGAAGTTTAGTAAAGTCCCAGGTGCCATCATCTTGTAGAATTTGTCCCACCGTAGTCTGTGAATCCGCAGGATGTATATATGTCATAGCATTGCCTAGGGACTCTTCGCGTAGCCAATTATTGTACCAGAATAATGTACTCGAACCATCCCAATGTGCCATCTTAAGAAAGGTTTGATTAAATTACTGCACCGTAATATAGCCTTCCATGTATAACTATCTCCGCTTTTTGGAGTACACATGCTGGAATTCGTATGTTTGAGATATTTTGCCTTGATCAGTGGGGCCCAGAGAGTGTCTTCCTGTGTAAAGATCTTCCATATAATTTTGGATAACAGAGCTTCATTTGTCGTGCGAGCCTCTCGTAATCCTAGTCCACCTTGCTTCTTTGGTAGTGTAACTTGCTCCCAGTTAACAAGATGAAGTTTTCGATTCGTCGGGTCGTTAGACCATAAGAAATCTCTGTTAATTCGATCAAGCTGGTCACAAATACCCTGAGGAAGCCAATTTGCTTGCATGGAGTAGATAGGTAAAGCAGCCGTTACAGACTGAATTAGCGTAGCTCGTCCAGCCAATGATAGAAACTTCGACTTCCAACCTCCCAGGCGAGCCAAAATTTTGCCCAATAGTTCTGCGTGTGTTGTTCTGTCCACTCTCCCATGTTGTAATTGAACTCCTAGGTATTTTCCAAGCCTATTTGTCCTCCCGTAGCCAAGAATAGAACAGATTTCTCGCTTGAGGCCGTTTCCACCCTGCTTTGTAAAGTAAGCCTTCGATTTCTGTGTTGAAATCTTCAGCCCAGATGCTGTCGTAAAGGTATCCATGACCTGTTTTATAGCTCTTGTCGTGGTTATTGTAGCTTTGCCCAGTAAAATAAGATCATCCGCAAAGAATAAATGTGATAACTTAGGTCCATCTCTGCATGGTATAATAGGGCTCCATCTCCCCCTTTCCACTTTTTCTTGAATCAAATAAGAGAGTCTTTCAACACACAGAACGAAAAGGTATGGCGAAAGGGGGTCACCTTGCCTTAGGCCACATTTATGTTCGAATGGTTCGAGCTTCTCCCCATTCCATAAAATGCGAGTGGAAGCATGGCTGACACAAAACATAATCAGCTACACTATCTCTTGGGGGAATGCGAAAGCAATTAATGTGTCTTCCAGGAACTTCCAGCTAATTTTGTCATATGCCTTCTCTAGATCTAGTTTGAGAATCATGCATCCAATCTTGTTCTTCTTTTTGCTCCTAAGGGAATGTAATATCTCTTGTATCAAGAATATATTATCCTGTGCACTACAGCCCTTGATAAAGCTGGATTGTGTCGGTGCGATTAAGCTAGGCATGAATGTTCGTAGCCTCATTGTAATACACTTCGTGATAAACTTATATAGAACATTACATAAGGATATCGGCCGAAATTGAGATATTAGAGTTGGGTTTTGTACCTTGGGTATGAGACAAAAATATGCTTCACATAGGGCTGGATCGAACGTCCTGTTCCGCAAACTGTCCTGCATAAATTCGAGTAAGGAGAGCTGAATCCAATCCCAGTTTTTTCTGATAGAATAAGGCTTGAAGTCCATCTGGTCCCGGGGCCTTAAGAGGATGTGTCTCGAAAACCACGGCCTTAAGTTCCTCCAAAGTGATATCGCCACCTAGTGCAGTACGGGATTTTGCATCCAGGACAACTTGGCGCCGGGAAACCGGTAAATTCTGTCTACTGGTATCCTCCTCCGAGCTGGCTGTATTGGTGAATAACTGTTTGAAAAAACCAATTGCATGATCTTGTAGTGTCTGCTGGTCGTATATCCATTCCTCATTTATTTTGAGGCATAAAATTTTGTTCCTTTTCCTCCTCTCAATAGTAGAATGATGGAAGAACTTGGTGTTTCTATCGCCTTCAGCTAACCATTTAATTCGTGATTTTTGATGCCAAAATATTTCCTCCTGCTTCAAGATCTCATTGTATTCTTGGATGAGATCTTGCTCCAAGCCTACCAAGAAATCAGACTGTTTTTTGCATAAAGCGATCTGTGTGCCCTTCAATCTTGCTAAAAGTTTCCGTTTTCGCCGAAATATGTTACCAAACCTTGTCTTATTCCATGGTATGATTTTCTCTGGGACCTTAGATATGGCGTCAAGGATTCATGTGCTGTTCTTCCAGATATCTTTTAAGATCTTGCCACATTCGGGGTGTGTGAACCACATGGCTTCAAAACGGAATGGCCTGTTTGGTGGTGCATCTCCCGACCCAAAACAATCAGTTAAGATTGGGTGATGGTCTGAGTGGGTGCGGGGTAGAGTAAAGACCGCGTGATTCGGGTATTTCTCCACCCAAGTCGAGTTTGCCAAAGCGCGGTCAAGTCGTTCACGAATTGTGACTTGGCCTGCCCACTTGTTTGCCCATGTGTATTTAGGACCTTTCGAACCAAGGTCCACCAATTTGCAATTCTCCCACACAGATTGGAAGGAGAGCAGTCGACTTCTTGGGACTGGCCGGCCTCCCTGTTTTTCGTGTGCATAACTTACTTCGTTGAAATCCCCAGTGACTAGCCAAGGCGTGTCACTGTCCTGTGCTGTGTCTTCTAGATGCTTGAAATTCCTTGCTTTTGCTTCTCGATTCGGTTTTGCGTAGACTCCCGAAAGCCGCCACCTATCTTCCCTCATAGGGCCAATATTGGCATGAATGACTTGGTCGTCCACCATTGTAACTTCGACATCTACAGTTGCTGAGTTCCAAAGCATCCAGATGCCTCCCGTCATACCATCAGTAGGTGCTATTTCATAGTTAGTAAATCCCAGAGTAGGGGCTATGTCATAGGCAACTGTTCAGTAACTCGGGTTTCCAGTAAAAACACAACCGAAGGGTTGTGAGTCTTCACCATATCTTTAAAATTTCGTCTAAACTCTTCATTCCCTGCTCCCTGGCAGTTCCATGAAATCACCTTCATTGGCGCGTTATGAATTTGAGTTGGGTGTATAGGATTAACAATCCTTCGACCCAAGCATGTCGATATCACTTGCCACAGTAACTCCTGACACATAGTCACTTGGCGTTGGTTCTCCTCGTTCGTCAGTTCCATTCTTTGATACGAACATCTCTCGTTGTCTTCCTGCTCCACTATGTCCATCTCCACCAAAATCTGCCATATGGTCGATGGAATGTTCATTACGGTGATCATTCTCTCGAATGATTCGGTCCGAATTATCCTTGTCAGTCCCTGGAATTGGATTGTTTGGGTGTGTATTGGCGGGTCCTCGACCCATTGTACCACTAGCATGCCGTTCACCCACACGATCTCGATGTTGTTCGGGTCGATAGGTCCTGGGAGGTCCTCCTGGTTGTTCTCCATCTTGGACAGTCTGATTTTGTACAAAATTTGACGAAATCAGAGGTGAGAATGTGTTAGAGCTAAGTATCCTCAAAGCTGTTGTTGAATTTGGTGCTCCTGGGTTGATTGGTTCAGTTTGTTTTCTCTGTTGGTTTCCTTTATCTCCTTGTACGCATGTGGTCGTATTTTTATAGTAGCTGGGTAGTATCCTCTTTCCCCCAGGGTTTATTTCCTTTTCCTTTTCTGCTTGGGATGTCAAATTCAACTCGGTATTGGAATTGTTTGACAGGTCTGAGTCAGGCTGCGGCGTGCTATACTGGAATGGATTCGCTCTCTTCGCGTTGTTTCTTTGGGCATTCCCCTGGTTTGGTTCTTGGGCCCTATGGTTTGCTTGCCTCCCTGCTTGTTGCGCTGCTGCCTTCCGATTTGTCGGAGGTTTCTTCTTACGGTGGGTCACTAGCATCCAATCACCAAATTCTTGGTTATTGACATTATCCACCAACCATGTCGCTGCTGTTTTTTCCTCTTCATCAGCCGGTGCTGGGGTTTGCTGTTCTTGAGTACCGTCCCTTGTGTTTGCCGCAAGTGGATGTGTTTTACATTCCCCAGTGATATGTCCTATCATACCACAACCATGGCAAAGTGTAGGAATATTTTCATACACTACTTGATAAATCTTGTCATCGATCATGACTCCCCGTTCCAAAGGAATATCCGTTCTGACTTGTACACAGAATCTGGCAAAACGTCCACGAGATGCATTGAATGTGCAGCCATCATATTTGATTGGGTCCCCAATCATTGATGCCAAGCCATGGATAATTGGTTCACTAAACCATTCCATCTCTAGGTTCAATATACGTACCCAGGTGATAGCACTATCAACTTTGTAGGTGTCTGCGCGGAACCCCGGCTTCCACTTACGTATTGATAGAAAACTGCCGGCCAATTGCCATGGACCTTCTGTTAGTATCATCTCCTTCTTGGTTTCTGTTAATCCTTTCATGCAGTAGCAGTTGGAACCTAGATCCATTAACTGAAAATTTCCACCCAATTTCCACATGGTATCTAGTTTCGTTAATAGGGCCGGGTAGAACCAGGGTTTACCCAAAACCTTAATAATAATCGTTCCTTCCCACTTAGCATATAGGGACTGCCGTAGCTTAGGATCGACCACCATCTTCTTGAATGATTCAGCTTCTGTTGGTTCTTTGTACGAAATCCATTCCCTTTCAATCGAAATTTTCTCTAGGTCAACTCGAACGTCGACCGGCTTTGCAGGTGTCTTTATTCGGCTTGCATACGAATCTGGGCCAAACGTCGTACTGTTCAAGGTCGTTCTGGTGCCTAAATCCTCCATATCTTCGTCGACGTTCTCCGTCTCGATGAATTTGGCTTTCTTTGCTCGTTGATCTGGAGGTTTTTCCGTTCGGTGAGGCTCTGGTGATGTAGTCCGGTGGTAGGGTTCCGAGGTCATACTAGAAGTCTATGTGCGATAGTCAAGTTAATCGGAGGTCACTATCGAGACGTGATCCTGTAGTTTCTGGATTTAATTAAAAATGAAGGTTTGTATAATTTTTTTTGACATAATACGAAATTTAGAATTTATTAAATTACGAATATATCGATAAGAGATGAAAAGATGAGTTTGAAAAAGTATAACGAAATATAGTCGAGAGTGGTGTCTATTTATAGATCTCGAAAAAATAAATATGTTGGTGATTTTTATTTACTTTTAGCATTTTCGGTGCGAAAGTTACTGACGTTTTAACAAATTCGGGATTTAAAATAAAGAAAATTGATATAAAACAAAAACTAAAAAAAAAAAAAAAAAACAGGTGGCAACAGCCTAATGGCTGCTGCAAACGGGAAAACGCCGGTTTCCGAAACCGCGTGATTCCCAAACCGTGATGGCGCCGCGTGGTAGATGCAACAATGATACGGTTTGATTGAGAATACGAATCAAGGATCCGAAGATGGACTATAATAGGAATCGAGGATCCGCAAATGGATCAAGTTTTAAGGTTAAAAGCCATTTGTGGGCTTTAGTTAGGTTATTGAGTTTGTTGGGTCTCGTAGGCCCGTTAATTAGTTATCTATTTAAGTAAATGTTAGGTTAGAGTTTTAGTATGCCTTTGATCATTATAAATTTGTAGACTTATGTCTCTCTTGGATCGTATCCATGTTTATTGAGTTTATCTCATGATTTGATAGTTTAACTATCTGTTCTTGGATTGCTACGTAGTTAGAATCTTGTTTATCTCTCTTGTTCCGTATCATGTGGAAAATATTTCCGTGGCAGCATGAAATCGGCAAGCGGTGCATGCAGTCTAATATAATTGGATTAGATGGAGTAAAATTGTATGGATTCAAATATAATAAGAGCTTACGTACCAAGAAGGAATGGTTCATTTTAGTTGGAACAATCAGATGTGAAAATGTATCAATTGTTATGGCACATAAAGTACATGAGTTTAAACAAGCCAACCGTAATTACCTCGGAGTTGACCTAGCTTGATTTGATCTTTTGGGATTTCACCTCCATTCATGTTGACGATTAGGACCTGAAGCTTATTGTTTCCATACTTGCGTTGTTCATCTTCAATTCGAATTGCCGATAAACCTAGTCTGCTCAGTTCCTCGCATCTCACAACCTCAATCCTTTGCAGGGTTGGAATGTAGCCTAACTCACTTGGAATCTCTTCTAGTAAACTAAAACTATCATCTATTACTAAACACTCAAGGCTCGGGAAATGTCCACGATTAGAGACCATCCATAGTTGTAACTTAGAATATCCAAGCATTAAGTACTTTAGCTTTTGGAATTCACCATCTCTTGTCTCCCATACTTCTCCCTCAAACGCGCAGTATATCAATGTAAGAGCATGCAGGTTCGGCAACTTCCCAATTATTGACATCTTCTCCCAAGGCAATCCACTCTTTTTTAAAGAAAGCTCTTTAATGTTCGAGGAGGAGAAGTTAGACTTTGACAATAATATTTCGTCCCCCGAACAAACTCTGAAAAACACTCTCATCAAGCCGAGTTCTTGGAGGAAACTAACATCTGGGAATGTTAATTCTCCAACTCCGCCTCCACTTCCACCACATAGGCACTTCATTATTTGGTTTTGTGACGAATGCTGCAAGTTCTCCTCTTCTTCACTTTGATAAATGTGGACATGTGCGAGGCACTTCAGTTCAGTTGATTTCAAGATATTGCAATCATCACTAGATAGAAATGCATGACAGTTAGCATTTAGCAATGGGATCCGCCCTGCAAATTAAATACACATTGAATCAAAGGACGATATTTTAAAATTGGAAATTGGGAAAATCCTTTGTGTGTAGACTGAGCAGTTAATGAAGTTTATCATGTCTATATGAACCGATTTATATTGCTGCAGGCATATTCAAAACCTGGAGATCCAATTGCGGGTGGGTGAGAAAATGAGATCCGGTTTATATATATACAGTTCTATCGATATATTAAGGTGCAAATTAAGGAGTATAAACATACATACAAGTACTCATGAGCAAGTAAATTAAGGAACTGGACTAATTAACTGACCCATGTGTTCAGTATAAGCAGCAGCAGCAGCAGCAGCATGATATTTTGTCACCACCTCCTCCTGATCTTCTGCTTCATCTCTTCTGATCCCCACTATCATACACCTATCGTTGCTCAAATACTGACTCATGAAATCGCGATGAGCAGCAGGTACCTGATCTTGTGCTAATCTTTAAGCAATCCGCGAGCGGGGGGAGATGTTGATAGAAATGGTTGGAGCTCGATCGATCGGTTTGGTTGGATATATAGTTAGTAATTAATGGTTGAGTTTTTGATCGGAACTACTACTACTCATGTACTCATGTATGTACTCATGAAATCGATGAGCAGCAGGTACCTGATCTTGTGCTATAAATTCTTTAAGCAATCCGCGAACGGGGAGATATTAATGGAAATGGTTGGAGCTCGACCGATCGGTGTGGTTGAATACTTTACTTACTAATGGTTGACTTTTTGATCGGAACTATGTATGTTTTAGAAAACCTTATGGGAGTAGGTGGAAATGAATTGGAACCGATGATCGAACATCGAGTAAGGTAGATAGAGATATTTTAGAGTTTTAATAAATACTCGAAAATTACACAATTTATCAAACAAAAACACAAAATAAAATAATATAAAACTTATAAAAAAATCCCACGATAACATGAATATGCTTCACGTGTGTAACACGTGACGCGATTCTAGTATATAATAAGTAGAAAAACTTGCGTAATATTATTCAATCTAAAACTATTTATTGTTGGGAAAATTACTCAAACATACCTCCATGGGACGCCATGTCACATTTTAAACCCTCATACACTAACAATATCGAATAAGTTACAATTATGTATAACCAATTACATTTTAGTCCAAAAATTCAAAAACTTAAATTCCATCCAAACAGAGACTTAGTGAATGGATTAAAATGTAATTTACAACTTTAACTTATATCAAATTAACCCCAAAACACTCATCTTCCTTACCTTCTTCTTCCCAATTTATTTTTTCCCTAATTTCTTCTCTGTTTTTTTTACTTAAATTTCTTCCATGGAAGATATGAAAACGAGTTTCCATGGCGGAAGCACTGAGCTTCTGCCATGGAAGCTGTGAATCAGAGCTTCTGCCATGGAAGATCTGAAACGGAGCTTCCATGGCGGAAGCTCTGAAATCGAGCTTCCATGGCGGAAGCACTGAGCTTCCACCATGGAAGCTGTGAAATCGAGCTTCCATGGCGGAAGCACTGAGCTCCCGCCACTAGAAGTAACTGCTACGGTCTATAAGGAGACGGCCTGTCCGGTGAATTTTCTTAAATATAGCTAATCATGTTTGATCGGAAAAAACTACTTCAACTAATTTTTTAGAAAATAAATTAACTAATCAACTACAAGTCCCGGTATAGGTATAAGATTAACCTGTGACACACACTATTAACTCGTTTTTCTAAACAGTAATTTATAAAAATATAAATGTAAAACTAACCATTGAATATTTTTGTGTAGAATATAAAGCAAATGACTATCATAAAACCTAACTAGGGGGAGAATTACTTTATAGTTTATTTTTTTGTATTATTATAGTAAAAGTACAAGTTTGTGCCAATTGAGGCCTATAAATAGGAAGGAGAAAACATTTGAGCAGGAAGCTGATAAAATTCTCTCCTCCTGTTCCATTGACTGCTCTCTAGCACATCTAGTTTGATTTTACTTCTCTTCTTCCTCCTCTCTATATACACCCGAAATCAAACACTCTCCGTTGAAATCTACTCAGAAACATCAGCAATTTTCGAGTTCAGAACCAAATCAGGCCAATTTCCTGACGTCGCAGACCTCTGAATTCACAGTACATGTGCGTATTCAAAGTGGCGCACAGAGACGAACCATCTGATTATGCGGCGGAAACGCCAACAGCAACATCAACAACGACGCATATTCCGTACTTCAGCATGCAAACAGAGCAGCCTGATTACTTGCTGTCAGCAGTAGTGACTCCGCAAGCGCTGACAGGGTACAATCAGGAGAGGGAGATGTCGGCGATGGTGACGGCCCTGACGCACGTGGTGTCCGGTCAGGGGTCCCCGTCGTTTGACGTGAGTAATTCACCGAACTCTACTTATTCGAGTTCTAGTTCGGGGTCGCAGAAGAGGAGGCGTGGGCAGGAAGAAACGCAGTTTTTGGACAGGGTAGTGCAGAGAGGATCTTCGTCTTCATGTGTTGTGAAATCTGGTAAGTTCTGACGTTCAGGTTTTAATTTCCTCTCGGTTTCGTTTCTTGCTGCTCGGATATTATTGTTACAGCTTTCAGCTCTGTTTTATTAGGCTACCTGCAAACAAAATGCAAATCCTCTGTTTTTATCCATATTCTATTCATTTCTTCTCATTTCTTTCTCTTTTTTAAAAAATTTGTTTGATTATTCTATTCAATTTATGAAAGAGAGTAGTTAATTATAACCAAATGTTTAGAATTTATATAATTTTATTGTCAAAGTAAATTTATAACATCAAAATGCTCTAGTTCGTAAAAGTAGTGAAACATAGCGATGGAGTTTAACTCTTAGACTAAAAAGTACGAAATACAATGGTGTATGACAAAATTGTTCCATAACAAGTATTCATTCTTACTTCTCACGAGATACATACGCCACTGCAAATTATCTGCGTATTATGTATTTGCATTAGAGTTTATAACAATGGTTATTATATTCAAAAGTTTCGTATCAAGTGGGTGGTTACAGAAATTTCACTCGTTTTTAGATTAGTAGTCATGATTTACGAACTAAATATCGAATCTTTACTTGGGGTTGAGTAATCTAAGAATCTAACTAAAGTATATGTAATCTGAATGGTTTTTGTGGACTAAGTTTCATTTTTTAGATGTTCATGGGAAGTATGACAGATTATCTAACAAGTTTTATAATTTATTGTTAGATTATGGAATAATATAGTTAAGATAAAGTTTGTAGTTCAAATTAGGAGTCGTGACGACAAGTGGATGATGATCCATTTTGCTCTGTGATGACAAGTCTAATGCCAATCTTCAAAGATAATAGAATAGTGTCACCTCAACTTGAGGATTTCGTAGGCTTCCCAACTTGGAGTTCTTTAAACAATTATTAATTCAATTAATCAATTCCACAAAGTGGTTAAAGAACTTTTTAGTTAAAGGTTTACCATTATATATATGCTCTCTCGAAACTAGTAAAGCATATGTTATATCCATTTAATTATATATCTTGATACTACGTCCCAATTCACCAATATGTTATTAGAACTTTGCTTTATTTTTTTTTTACTAACCATTTCTCTTCTAGAAACATCAAGATCTTTATTAAAAAGAAATAAAAAAACCAATTTTTAGAAAATGCGGCATTTTACTTGAATTGAGGAAAAACCGTATTGGGAGTCAATTTTAATTTGATCATACGCATTTTAAACGTCTATCACCCCATTTGTCGTTTCAAAAGAAAATTTAAACATCAATCATAATATTTTGTAATTGTAATGTCTTTTTTACTCGTGTATAGAAAATAGTTGAATTTTACAAGACTGTCTCTCATAATAGTGTTTTTTTTCTAATCTATGCAGAGCCAGACGTTGGAACGCCTTCTTCCACCGTGACCCCGTCACAACCCTCTACCGCACAACCCGTGCAAGACGAAGAAACTGGCGAAGAAAGAAGACGAAGATACAGGGGAGTCCGTCAAAGACCATGGGGAAAATGGGCAGCAGAGATACGTGACCCACACAAAGCTGCTCGTGTGTGGCTTGGAACATTTGATACTGCGGAAGCTGCTGCCCGAGCATACGACGAGGCAGCGCTCCGCTTCCGCGGCAACCGTGCAAAACTAAATTTTCCGGAAAATGTCAGAATCATGCCCCCCTCGCAACCCCAATCGGTTGCCCGACAACCGCCACTCGCTGTGGCGGCGCCATCGCCATACCTCCAGGATTATTGGCAGTACTCACAACTTCTACAAATTAGGCCGCCCGATTCAAGACCGCAACAAGCATTGTTTAATCAAATGTTTTATGCTTCGTCTATGGCCGGTTTGTATACACACACGGTGCCTTCGAGTTCTTCTTCTACATTGTTCCCGTCGGTTTCTTCCACAACTGCTTCGTATCCGGTGTTGTTTACGAGCGGCCAAACTATAAACTTTGCACCACAGGGAAGTGAGCAACAAACACGACAAGGCGGCCGTGGAAGCAGTACAGCCGGTTTTTCGGTGTTTCCATGGACTTCCGGCCAGTATCCTCCCCCATCCTCCTCTTGATGATCACTTTTCTTCCTGCTCTTACAGTTTTGTTCATAAATATGCTGTTTTTTATTTGTTTTTTTTAAGATTAAATTGTAGAATTTGTATTTGATTATGTTGATTAACATTAGCTAGCTACTAGTACTATACACATATAGTGCAAACAAAAGAGCTCATATTGTCTCTTAATTCTAGAGTATGCTATATTAGCCGGAATATCAAATGAGTACACATTTTATATTGATTCTATGTTATACGAGACGGTGTCGCATTTCTATTCCAGTGGTAGTATTTATTAGAGTCTATGATCTAGGAGTTAGTAGTTTGGAGAAGGAAGAAATATGTAGAAGATTGTCAAGTTGTGCAAGTGGTGTGACATGCAAATTGCAAGTCTAACAATTAATATCGTACCAATTAATTAATAACGACAATACCTACGGCTGATATATCACTTTCATGTTGTTGGATCAAAGTTTTACAAGTATATACAACATGCATGATGCATGCATCCATGTTACAGATGTAAATTGGTTGTCACCAACTTGTTGTATACTAGTATTAGAATTAGACTATTTGTCCGTTCATGCAATCTAGCATGCATGGAATATGTAGTTGATTCTATGTTACGTAGGGTTTATTACATACTAGGGGATATAACCACTGGTACACCCACATAGAAAAATGATAAGTGTCCTTTTGTTGTTTTTTTTTAAGCGAAAAAATAATTTTTTCTAGAGAAAAACTTGGGAAAGACTACCAATTTGTGGACTTTTCAAAAAGAGAACCTAATGTCATCACAATATGCGATGTTATCAATACAATGTCTTTTTTTTTTTGAAACGGCAAAAAGTATTATTAATTAGAATTTGGTTTAGTTACAGAGAAACGTGGGCTAAACATCGAATGTCTCA
>JAYMSL010003027.1:0-13115 GCA_036897195.1 Plantago coronopus | reverse complement strand
GCCCTATCTCACACGAGACATACACGCCTTCTCCCTCTTCTTCTGAGTCTTCCCTGCTGCCCTCGCCAAATACACCGATGTATAGGCCGCAGAACTTTCCCTCTGGAAAAGTCTTGACGCAGTAATCCTTCAATGGATTTACGCCACCGTCCCTCCAGATTTCCTCTCCCTCAGCCTCGTCGTTGCCGACACAACTGAATCTGTCCGGCACAGGCTCATCTACCCTTCACACTGCTAACCCAATCCACCAGCCTGTCTCTCCCTTACAAGCTGCTGGACTAGGTACGTGTTCTTTATATTCTGGCCCGTTTTCAGATAGCCTATGTCTTCACCAAAGGTTCGCCTCGAGTCTTTGACAACAGCGTCCGATTGCCTCTCGCTATGACTGCGGGGGAGTATCAGATATATACTAGAGATCTAGTTAGATTAGGATTGTACACTAGAGATGTAGTTAGATTAGAGTTTGTATATTATAGCCTAGTTTATATATGCTAAGAACTCTTGTATTGTACTCTATATATAGCATTGATGATAGTGAAATCAAAGCGCTTGTAACCGAGTGGTGGTTAACTGAGACATACCTGATCCGAGAGGTCATGGGTTCGATCCCCGCAATGGGTGATTATTTAATATTTCCTCTGTATTGAAGCTTGGAGGGTATTTCGTTAATTATTAATTAAAAATTCGTACAAACAATTGTAATTGTAATAGTATATATCTAATAATTTGCACCTCATGTGCTGTTTTGATGGCTCTTCTTGGTAGAAGACACTCATCATGAGAAACTACTTGTGCAAAAGGTGGGTGAAGTTTGTACTTTTGATAGTTTGAAATTTGAATGTGAAGAAACACACGCATATAACATATAGTAGTAGTATATTATATATATATATATATATATTACAATATGGTATACTACAAGTGTATGTTTGCTTGAGTAGCGTCATGTGTGATTGCAAGTCTTTTTCCCCTTTGATTGTTGCCTCTTATCCTATCCCATTTTCCTCCCATTCCTGCCTTTGGGCCTCGGGGTGAAGGCAAAGATTATTAAACCCCATACTTGTTGAGACCACCGAGTTAAGTACTCTTTACTTGTGCGTTTATTCATTGCCCGTCTCCTCCCAAACCATAGCTTTGCTGAGTTTAATGGAGTCCTTTCCCCTAATACGAAAATAACACTCTCTATCTATTTGATTCACCTGAAACTTATTTGAAGTATAAATATTAATTAATAAAATCTAAACTGAATGATATCTTCACACTTAACGCATATATCCAACACATTCGAAAACAGATTCATATTATATGTTGAACATTTCCCTGGAGAAGAATTGATTCATTATTTATCTTGCTAATAGGCTAATACTTGTTTAAAAGATACTACTACATGTTAAACTGAAGAAAAGGTAAAGTAAATAATGGTAAAAGAGGATATCTCACCTAAGGAGAGCAGCATTTTGTGAAAATGATGGTGTTTCTAATTAAGTTCATGCATATTATAAAACATTTGACCTATTATAATAGTTGATAACTTATAAATAGTTCATGTCGTTGATATGGATGGAGATCATACAAATTTGAAATTGACCTCTGACCAATATTTTTATAATCCATTTTATAATCACTCACCCAACCCAACATTTGCAAGACCTGTTTGCCAAGAAACTAGAACTTCTGCATGTTGTATTCTTCCATCAGTAATATAAATATGAAGGACGTCCTCAGTGGTAAGTACTAATCAGTCCGGTTGGATTCATAGTTTGGTGCATATTGAATTTGGGGTGCCTAAGGTTTCGACTTTAGCCGAACCATTGTATTTGACTGCTCCAATATGGTGCAGTGTGTGTCGTTGATATGGATGGAGATTTTGCTGCTTCACAGGGGCATAATATGCAATCCTCCTGGTCTCCTTATTAAGTCCAACATCCCCTTAATTGGATATTCCTTGTTACTTTCTGGAACACGTTTTCAGTAGTTTTCCTAAAATGGATTTGCTTATTGCAGTACCCAATCCTTTAGACTGGTGACGCCACTATGGGATCCCCCAACTCCCAAGTGTGGTTGATAATCGGAAGAGCCCTAAGGAGCTTTCACTTTTTCAAATCTTACGTATTAAGTTTTTTGCCTAATGGCCCTAATCAACGGGGACTGAATTGCATGGAAAGACTCAAATTTACAACGTGAGTAAGGAACTGTTTTCTCAGTCATACAATGATACAAAACTAGTTGGGTATCCCTTATGCATACTGTATGCGTCTAGTGTTTATATAAAACATGACATTTATTTCTTGCTCAAAGCTGAATGAATAATCTGTCAATGACTAGGATGGTTACGCATGAAGGATTTGTACGTATCTGGCATATTTGCAAGTAGGTTCTTATCTAGCTCTAATGTTAAAGTTTAATTATGTATCTCTCTTTATGAGCATACATTCTTTATGTGTGCCTTTTAGCAATGCATGATTCCTAGTTACATTTACTTAGAATGCCCATTGTTTGGTGGAAATCTTCCTGTTGTTCGTTTTTTGCACATACTCACTATGCTTGCATCCCTTCCTCACTTCAGGAGTCTTTTCTTCTTTTCTTAAAATCCATAACTAATCCGTTCTCTATCTAGTTGTCTTGGAGAATGGAAACTAATTTCCATCTATCAGGACTATGTCTGTTATTTGCCTTGCTGACATTCGTTGCACACTTCTGTATGTACCTTTTTGTTAAAACGATGTTTTCATATGATATTAAATACCCTCCAAACTTTCTAGCATGATGTTGATGCTCGCTCTAAGTCTTAAGTGGTGTCTAGTTCTGACCCCTCTCCTCTAGAACTTTGTAAAAGACATTGTTGAAATGAAATTCCATCAAAAGTTCCCCCACCACCGAGTCACAATAACATTGCTATTTCACACTCCTTGTTTACTATGTACTGTGCCGAGATGATGAACATGATTGATAAAGTTCATGCATTAAGGAATCGTGCTATCTGCTAAATTTGTTTTTGACTTTTTGTTCCTCAGCCTATATATTACAAGCCATGCAGTGATAAGCAATCTGCTTTTACTGGCCATATTGTGTATTTGTTGTCTAGTGAAAATTCAGCATACACAAGATTAATCTTGTATGGAAACATCAGTACCGTTATGGTGTTTGGAATTTGAGACTTATAATAGGAGTTGCTGCCTGAATATGGGGATACTATTTCTCGGTAATTTAAATATGAAGATATACCCACCTTGTGGATGAGTGTAAATGAGGACCAATATAAACTACCTGTCATTTTCAGTTGGATAAATCTCTGTAGCATATGATAGGTCTGATGTTCAGATATTGACATACCTTGGCACAGTTCTTAAATCTGTGGCCTGGATATTTCACACTTACCAGTAAGGGTGGACATCTTTATACAATATAACGGATCTGTTCTTTATCGTTCTAATGCTGTTGTGCGCTCATGTAGTCTTTTCTTATAAGATTTTTATTTTAGCGTTCTTTTGCTGCTTATAGGTGACTGGTTAATCCTGCCATGGATCTGTTCTTTATCGTTCTAATGCTGTTGTGCGCTCATGTAGTCTTTTCTTATAAGATTTTTATTTTTGCGTTCTTTTGCCGCTTATAGGTGACTGTGGTTAATCCTGCCATGGACAAAGCGTTGTTGCTTGTGGAAGAGTTCGTTATTGATGCACGAAATGGAAAATTTCCAAAAGATAGATTGCGTTTTGGTGCCCCCTGGAGACACCTCCCTAAAACAGATAATCTTCGTTCTTGGGCTAAACTCCAACTAATGGACTTTGTGCAATCTCTCGTCAATGCAGAATTCGGTGTAAGAATTTTTTTTATGGTGTTACCTGGCTCCACTCACATGCTATCTGTCTGTATTTCATAAATCAGCCATATATCTTATTCATTTTGTTGATCGTGCACTGGATATGAGATTGCAGTGCAAAATGAGTATCTGATAATATGATGATCTGTATCGGCCTCCTCAAATCTTAATAAACTTCTGCAACACTAGCATGCTGCTATCTACAGTTCTAATATAAAATTACATACCATCACTATCCTTAACTTTGTTAAATAATTAATTCAGATAATGAACATATATTTGGTATGATAAGGCTGGATCTGTCATTCAATTAAAGGATCTTCCATTAAAATTGTGCAGGTTAACTATTTTGCTGATTGCAGTCTCGAAATCTTTGACGATCCCTCTGCCATCGCACTTATACAGGTACTGAAGAATTGTCTAGTAATTGCCGGTAGCTTTTTGTTTACACTTTCCCATAGCAATATTCTGACTTCACAAGCTGATGTTTGACATAGCATCTCCCATCAGCCTCAAGGCTTAAATGATATACACCCCCTCCCCCATCTTTTAGAATATTTGAAAACTACAAATATTTCTGTTTCAGTAACTGTGAACCACAACAGTAGACTTCAGCAGCATATTGTTACTGCAAAATGCAAATTCGGAGGGTGAGTAATGCTATCAACGAAGAATATAACAAATAATTGTTGGTAGGCTTACACCCTTAGGAATTACAAATCATTAAAGTGGATTTCTCTTGATTACCAGCTGCAAGTAGGATTAAAGGAACATCACATGCAGAGCAAAATGAAAAGGCTAATTTACAGAAAAAACGAAATATTAAAGGACACTTCGGAAGGCAATTTAAGAAGGCATCATATTGCAACATATCTTACTAGAGAATCTTACAGTACTTTTCTTTTGAACTTTGTGCCAAAACTTAAGATAATGTTTTTCCTTAATCCCTGTCTTGTAGGTTGGTCTATTGTACGTACAACGAGATCCGCCCTTTATCCGCCCTGTAACCCGTGGCATTGAAAGGTGCCTTGTGAGATGGTAAGAAGTCCTGATTTATTACTTGCATTTAGAAGGTGAAAGAATGTATAATGTTGCAGCTGACGCTGAGTGGTGCAGGCTTGTTCAAGAACGGATGAGTCTCAGCTTGATAAAGTCCATGCAGTTCCGCTGCCACCGTGTTCTTCGAGGTCGCAGCTATCGCCATTTGATGAAACCAGCTGGATAAAAACAGTAGGAGGCGGGTTCCTTTCAGGTTAAGGCCTGAATAATTTTTTTTTGGTGCAATGATTGTTACGTGTTCGATTAGATAAAACGCATCATCCTCACCAATGTTTGTTAAATGTATGATTATATATGGATGTTTTGCAGTTTGCATTGTAATCACTTTGCAATGCTAGTTGGTTGGAATGGATATACCTATAGCTAGTTAAAATTAGCATTACAGCCTTATGAATTCATAATGTTGTTTATGCACCTATGACTAGCTGATTCGAGTTCCAATTCTCATAATGTGAATGTTGATTTGCAGTTTGGGTCTCAAATATCCCGGGACTTTACCATGTTACCTTGTTCTTCAAGTTTTCTGCAAGAATATTCATTCTTTCACCGCAACAGATTGTGTTCCAAAATGGGAAATGTAGCATCGGCTGGAAGTGTAAACAAGTTACTAATACCATATGACCGAAGCAGCATTGATGATGTAAATAAACTCATAAAGAAGACAGTTATTTGCAGCCTCGATGTCTTGGAACTTTATCTATACGAATTCAGGTTATCTTGACTGTTCTTTCTGCAGGAGTGGATTATACTAAATCATGTTATTTCTGAAGCTGGTGTAACATATCCTTTGTGATCGAGTCACCAGAAAAGTTTTTGCTCGAGTCCTCTGATGAAACATAGTTTTGTTGTTACATACAAGAAGATTAGGAGATTTACGAATATCAGAAATACTCATCAACAATCTTGAAGAGCCTTGTAAAATACAGCTGTTTACGAATAGCTTGTATCAACATTACCATTAGAAGCTGCCTCTGACTACTGTTGGAATTCTTTTATTCTGCCACGTTACTCTGTTTGCTTTTTTCATACTATCAAACAATCATCTTTTTTGAAGAATAAATTGATTTTTCTTTTGTGTGTCAGATTTAAATTTAGTTTGATAATATCGTCAGGGTACCAAAACAGGGGCCTGCCCTGCTGAGTGCTGATGCTCTGCTTTTACCTAAAAATGTGATCAGAATCTGATCCTGAAAAGGTGTTGTGTGCAATGTGCATCAAATTTGGATAATATCCCAGCTCCACCATTAGAAGTTGATGACAATAATTAGTCAATCATCTTCACAACCTTCATCTATTCTCCAACTCTGTAAATTTCTCAAAAGCTTAGGATTATTTACCTCAACTCTAAATACATCCGACACAGTAATGGCATATGGTGGGAGTGATAAGGGTGGCTGGTAAAATTGCTACTCCCTCCGTCTCACAAAACTTTACCCACTAAATTTGACACGTAATTTAAGAAGATGAGTTAAATTAATGAAGTAAATGAAAAAGTAAGTGGGATAGATTACTTTTTTGTGATAAAGTAATAATATTGACGTTAAAATAATGTTTTAGTGTGTGGAGTACATTCCTTATATGGTAATGAGTAAAGTTTTGTGGGACACTCAAGAATGGAAAGTAGGTAAAGTTTGTAGGACGGAGGGAGTAGAGTAGAACAATAGTGGTCAGAAGTTCGAACTTCGGGAGTAATAAGGTTGATTTAGGTGCAATTGTAGTTATTGAGTTGGTAAAGTAATTGTATAGGATTACAGAGTACATGTTAAATTTACTATTTCAAAAATACTAATTGTTGGGAAAGTCCACCTACAAGTGGTTTTTTCTGAAAGTCTACTCAATATTATTGATGTTAATGTTAAAATAAGTGATGTTTATTATAAAATATTTGATGTTTATGATTTAATAGTTGATAATTTATAAATAGTTGATGTTGGTGATATAATAGTTGATGTGTAATGTAAAATAGTCGATTATTTCATAGCAAAATAGTTGATGCTAAATGTAAATAGTCGATATTTCATAGTAAACCGTTGATGTATTGCAAAATAGTTGATGTTTATTGAAAAATAGTTGATGTTTATTATTAATAGTTGATGTTTGATGTAAATAATTGATGTTTATGTTAAAATAGGTGATGTTATATTATAAATATATAATGTTTTTAAGTGGACTTTTTGAAAAGACTACATTTAGTGGACTCTCTCAAAAGTTTCTCATCAACTTATATTTGAGAATTTATATCGTGAGATTTGATGATGATTGATTTGAAGAGTGTTATAACTATTTGATTTATTATAAATTATAAAAATTTACTGTTAATATTATTGTTTGTTATAAAAAAAGTTAGTGGGTATGATCTTCAAATTGCTCTTCAAATTGGAAGTTGGGTATGATATTTCCAGTACAGAATAAAGAATGGTAAATATTACTTTGGTGGGAAACATTTCAATCAGTCATAGTATGTCAACTAGGTGCAACAGTAATTTGCTCAGACGACTTTGGCACGGGTTCTCACAGGTTGGAGGGTACTTTTGTAATCTCACGTAGTGTAAATCACCTCCAAATTACCCTGGCACTATTCTTCCGTTTTTTGATCAATTTGGTCCAGCCACGTACCGGCTAGTAAATTTCCCCAAAAAAAAAGGCAAAAGTGTACCAGCATAAATTAGGGAAAATTACAAATTTCGGCGGTCGACAAGCATACTTTCAGAAAACTACATACCCATTTTAAATTCTTACAAAAAAAAGGCATTTTGTAATAATTCGTACATTTTACGTAAAAGTGTAAAATTTCTCGTGTACATTTTGCACAAATTATAACCTAACTACAACCCAAATGTACAGATTTTTATGTACGAATATGTACATTCTGACTAAAATGTACAATAATAAAGTCAACTTAACGCGTGTTACTATTCTGCATTTTTCTGAAAGTGTTGTTCATAGAGGGTACCGGCTTGAAATTTTCCCCATAAATCATCGGAAATTACCTTGTGAACTAACATTTATACCCCGAAATGTGCAGCGTCAGGGTTGTTGCACATGTCCACTCTAATGTACAACATTTCAAATATGCTGCTAAAATTTGAAATTGAACAATGAAAGTGAGATGGTGATTTCACTTGAGGCAATTTGCTTTTGCCGTTTTTTAAAAGAATTTCTGTTACATGGTGACGAACTTGAAACAATTCTTCCACCCATTCCTCTCTTGGTAATTTGCCATTTATATCGTTAGTCAAGGTGTCGTCATGAATAACGTCAGTCAGGGTGTCGATACATGAGGTGACGTTGCCCTCCCATCACATTAACCTGCTACTTATTAGTTATTACTACATCAAATTATATGCTACTTTAATTTTATATATTAACAATTTAATCTTCTTTCAGACAACAACGACTAAATTTTAAACTTGAGTTTTCAATTCAGTTAGGGCAATATGTATGTAGCATGTCAATTAATGTGAGCCATTAAATTGAAAATTTAGTGGTTTAAAATAAGTCATTGGAGTTAATTAGGACGACTTGGCGATAGAAAACCTCAATTTTTCTTTTTGAAGAAGAATATAGAAAACCTCAAATTTACTTACATGGTCTTTCTTTCGTGGGAAAATTACATATAAGTCACAAGTTGGACCATTTTTATCAAAAAAGGCCTCCTCCCCCAAAAATTTCACAATTAAAGGCAATTGATGTAAATGTGATGAATCATCCCATGTGAAGTTACATATGTACCCTTAACCTTCATTCTGAGTTTCCATCTCCTTCGTACTTTCTTCTTCTTCTTCCCTTTTTCTCTTCTCTTTTTGCCATCTCCCCTGTGTCTTTCTGTTCTTGTTTTAGACATTTTCGGATACTCTCCTCCCTCACTTTTCGGCGCCGGAAACACGCCAATATATTCTACAGTTCTACTCTTCTTTCTTTCCTCTTCCCCTTCGACTTATGTGGTTTTTTTGTGCTTGGTTCGATCTTTGCTTGAGCTATAGAGACGTCTCCATGGAGTCCTCACGATATGGGTTTCTAGACTTGGGGCCGAATGCCGAAGTTTCCGTGTCAATTGGATGGAGGGATGGATTGTAACTCGACTTGCACGACCTATGCTTTGATTTTGGGTGATTAAGACAACATTGTAAAAGTCTGGGAGTTGCAGGGACTAATGTGAAAGGATGCTGAAAATTGGGGGACTTGGTTTGGAGAAGATGAACTTTGCTGATTTAGGCGTACTAGAAGAAAGTAAATATTTTCTCTGAACAAATTAAAACAAGTAAGCTGTCCTGGTGCAATGGCAGGCGCACTGGGTCTAGAGCTTTAGGCAGCCTTCAAAGCATGTGTTCGAATCCCCATAATCTTGATTTATTGTTGGGACTTTTTGCATCCTTTTCACGTTTAGGTGTTTTCTCTTCCTTTTAAAGTCTTGTATATTAAGGGGCAAGGGCATATGATGCGTAAATGTTTTAAATTATATATAAAAGTAATAGAAGTATTTCATATCTCGTTGCATTTAAGATTCGATAATTTACAATCAACTACTACCTAAAGATAATTAACTATTTTTATATTATTATTAAAATTACAAAAATACTTTCAAAATTTATCACGTCATGTTAAAGAAAGCCGAACCAGAATAAATGCGCTTCGTTGTCCAAAATCGTATGTGGCAATAGCGGAACAAAATCGTATGACTAGTGACACGACACTGTAAAGGAATATTCCTTTAAGCACTAGAGTAACCCATGTAGCGTCCCTTCGCGTGGAATCCTACGTGGAAGGAATTGTCCGCGCACGACCGAGTAGATAACCAATATACTCCAGTATATTTCCAATATACTCTAGTATATTGTCAATATACTTGAGTATATTTTCAATATACTCTAGTTAATAGAAAATATACTCAAAAATTGGCATTACTTATTGCAAGCAAAATTGGTCTTTAAAAAGGAAGAAAAAACAAATAAAAAGGAGCATTACTTATATGTGATTTGGTGGTCATTGCGTAGTATGTCTCGTTTATTTGTTTCATGCCGGCCTTGGCTAATTGTAGGCAACTGTTCGTAAATATACTAAAGTATATACTGGATATACTCTACTCGGGCGAATTACATATAGTACCCCTGCTAGATGTTCCAATTACAGATTAGTCCCTATTGTTTAAACAATTACAAATAAACCCAAAACAGTGATAAAAATTGACAAAACAATTACAAATAAACCCAAAATAGGGACAAATTTGCAATTATTTTGGGTTTATTTGTAATTGTTCAAACAGCGGGTACTAATCTGTGAAGTGGACATCTAGCAGGGGTGGTATATGTAATTTATCCTACTCTAGTATATAGTGGGTATGTGACAGAAGCTTATAATACTCAATATGAAAAGTGAATATATGATCAAAGGTAGATTACTTATATTATATACAACTTAACACATTTATGTGTTACATACCCTTGTTCTTAATATACAATACTTTAAATAGGAAGAAAAAGCACCTAAACGCAAAAAGGAGGCAAAAATCCCAAAAATAAGACATGACTTGGGGATTCGAACTCATGCTCTCCAAAGTGCCGAGAGCTCTAATCCCAGCGCGGCTGCCACTGCACCAAAACAGCTTTCTTCTTCTAATTCGTTCAGAACGTTTTTCTATTCTCTTCCAGTTCGCCTAAATCAGAGTTCATCTTCTCCAAACCAAGTCCCCCAATTTTTTGCATCCTTTCACATTAGTCCCTGTTACTCCCAGAATTTTACAATGTTTGCCTAATCACCCAAAATCAAAGCATAGGTTGTAAAAGTCGAGTTACAATCCATCCCTACATCCAATTGACACGGAAACTTCGACATTCGGTCCCAAATCTAGAAACCCCGATCGTAAGGACTCCATGGAAACGTCTCCATAGCTCAAGCAGTCCCCTATAATGTTGTAGCTGGAGACGGATTAGACAACAGGTAAAGAAAGAGACGGGATGACAGATGAAGGAGGAGGTGGGACGAAAGGTGAAGGAGTAGGCGGGGCAAGAGCCAAGAGGTGGGAGTGCTGTGAGAAAGGAGAGAGAAAAACGTGATGTGAGAGAGTGAAGATACAGAATGGGAATTGGGAGTAGAATGAGGGATATGATTGTCAAGACATATGATTTTCGGGGTAAAACGGGAACTTCACGTGTGGGTGACATATACACATTCACATGTTGACTAAATTGCCTTTTTGTGAAATGTTTTTTCCACCAAGGCCCCGGCCTGAAATTTTCTCTATCTAAAAATAAGCAACAATGCGGCCCAATACAGTAGGTTTTAGTGAGTGTTTGCCATTGATTTTAACCTGCTTTTGCTTAAAGTGGTATAGAAGTGTTTTTGATAAAAAGTTGTAGGTGTTTGCTAATTAGGAAAAAAAAAGCAGCCTGGAGTGCTTTAAGCAGGAAAAGGCAAGTCTTGGGCTGCTTCTAAAAAGCAGCGATTACCTGCTTTTTTTTAGAGAAGTAGAAGCAGAAGTTGTGAAATAAAACACTACGTTGCTGCTTTTTTTTCTTCCCAGAAGCAGAGAAGTGCTTTTCTTAAGCAATGACAAACACTACCTTAATTGGAAACGTCGCTTAAGTGTTGATTTTATTAATTTAATAAGTAAGAAGAATAGTCCAAATCTAAGTAGAATTAGGAGTTGTAACTAAAGGTAGTGTTTGTTATTGCTTAATAAAAGCATTTCTCTGCTTCTGGAAAAAGAAAAGCAGAATTGTAGTGTTTTATTTCACAACTTCTGTTTTTAATTTTTTTAAAAAAAGCAGGTAACCGCTGCTTTTTAGAAGCAGCCCAAGGCTTGCTTTTTCTTGCTTAAAGCACTCTAGACTGTTTTTTTTTCTTAATTACCAAACACTTACAACTTTTTATTTAAAGCACTTTAAAACCGCTTAAAAGCAGGTTAAATTTTTTTCTAAAAAACAGTAGCAAACACTCACTAAGTTAGGAATACTATTGGAATAAGGAAATTCGCCTACCACATTCTTATAAATACCACCGCCAGAACCAAAGAGAGAGCATACTTCCCAATTCGTCGACAATAATATCACAAGTTGTTTTCAAGTTGTAGTAATAACAAGATGTCTGAGTTTACCTCAAATCGCAACGTTATGATGCCAGTGATGATGAAGATGCCGTTCCACATTACCTGCGATGGCTGCAGAAGACGCACGGACCAGGGTGACATGGTTTACGCACTACTGAAGCAAAACATTCAACAGGAGGAGGAAAACACGAATCCGGACGTGACGACTAACGAAAACATTAAAGAAGAGGAGAAGACTGATTCGGGCGTGCGGCGGACTAGTCGTCGGTTTCAGCTTTCGTGTCTTCACTGTTGGACCAAATTCTCCATCAAGCAGGAAGATGCAGGTAATCCTAATTATGTTCTTGAGAGCGGCGCAACTTTGCTTCCCAAGAATTTTAGGATTAATCATTGGAATAACTATTCAGGCTATTAGTTTTAAGAACTAGCTAATAGATTTTCTTGTCAATGTTTTTTAAATTGTCGTATTTTTACAAGTTCGTCTGTAAATTAGTATCATGCAAAGTTATTACGTACCCTTCTGTTTGTTCTATTCAGGAATTTGTAAAGATTTTTCTTTTCTTATATTCAAATCTCTGAAATTAATTTGATAAATCTATGTTTCTGTATATTATGGTTTCAAAAGCGGATTGTTTGATTTTTCATTAAAAGTTCCGCTTATGTTATATCATTATGCAAACTGCTTTATTCTCCAGTGAAGTTGGTTAATTGTTGCATCAGATTTACTACGACAACTTTAAAAATAAAAATAATAAGTGTCAAAAGAAAAGGGGATTTACTTAATTGTTAATTTTATTTTTGCACAATTTCATTACATTAATGTGTGTCAAAGTTTCAGAAGAACAAAGTAGTATCTTCTAATTAAGCGACATGGATCACATGGTACATGGCTCTGTTACATCATTGGATAATGGATAATCAAATGCTGAAATATTTCCCCCTGTTATTTTGGCTATTTAACTCCCTGTATTATACATAAAAGGCCGATTGACCCCTTATATTATTTTAATAGGCAATTTACCCCCTGTATTTTCTGGAATGGTGCCACTCGCTCCCTATATTAACTTTCCACTAAATTTTGACGGATTACCTCCTTCTATTATACATAAAAGGCGGATTACCACCTTGTGTTTAATATAAAAGGCGGATTAGTTCATTTCTATTAATTTGCTTTCTTTAAGGAATTCAACC
>JAYMSL010003026.1:0-13115 GCA_036897195.1 Plantago coronopus | reverse complement strand
TTGCCAGCTTATATTAATTTTAAGAAGTTGTTTAAGGTTAATGATGTTCTTCCAAAACCAACTGTCAGTTGGCTTGGCCACAACATCCCAGAAATCAGCATTAGGGTAATACTTGGCTTTATAGACTCTGGACCATAAACAGTTGGGACTATTAATCAATCTCCAACAAAGCTTAAGTATAAAAGCATTATTAAGGACATGCAGTTTTTTGATTCCTATTAGTTCCAAAAAGTAATTTCTTTCCCACTATAGTTTAGTTTGTACTAACTAAAGTTATTTAAATGAAAATATAATTTATTTTATGAAAATAGCAATTACTTAAAGTCTTAAAAAACAATATTATTAAAACGATTACAAACATGAGATTAATTAAATTGAACTTATTTCTCAGTATAGGAAAGTTCGTGTGAATTGATATATGGGAAAATATTACCAAAAAAGAAAAGATATACGGGGAATTACGATGTGTCGATTTATCTTGCGGGCAATATTAGTAGCTGGTTTGATATATAGACAAATTAAAAGGACCGGATTTGACCGGTACAGAGCTTCTTTTTTTTTTGGATAAATAAAGGAAATACTACTAAATAGTAAAAGTGTGAAACTATTTACAAATTAAACTTGTCTTAAACTCTTATCTTAGAGAAGACTACTTGGCACACTCGCCATTTCTACTGAGCTAGACTGGCCGCCGAATTCTTCTGTTCTCGAAAGCCAATCTGCCGCCAGGTTTGCGTCCCGTTCGATCCATCGCCAATTGAGTTCCCACAATCCCACGGTAAGTGCATCAGCTCCTTGCAACTCTCAATTTGGGGTTTTAGAGATTCTGGAGTTTCTTCCTCACCCCTTATCATCTTCCATGTCTGCAGCGAATCCGTCTCGACGATACCATAGCCAATTGCCATTATCTCCAACAAGGCCACGAGTCGCAGTGCCTGCAAGTCTGCAACTGAGCTCCTGTACCATTCCATTCATCATCCATGGCGTTCAGAGTCCACCACTCCGTCCAAACCAGCCTTCGCTTCTTCGCCTCATCTCCTACTTTTCCAATTTCAATCAAAACTTCAAGGATTCGTCTCCGAAATTCAACCAAACGCTTCTTCAATTCGCCTCGCTCTGGAGCTCTCTACTGCACTTGCAGCAGCAGCTCAGCTAATGAACCTTTTGTCCTCACCACTCCTCTTTATTACGTCAATGCCCCTCCTCACATGGGCAGCGCCTACACCACCATTGCCGCCGACTCCATTGCCCGTTTTCAGGTACATTTGTAACCTAAAATTGTATTTACTGTAGCTCATTATCTGGTTATATTTTGGATTGATATACATTTGAACTTTCCGAAAGCTTAGTAACTATATTCTGTGGATAATTGTTTGATGATGTTTGTGTTATTGAGTTTATCGGTAGTATTGCTTTGTGTGATTAATGGTTTACCTATAGAGGCTTACGGGAAGGAAGGTTATATTTGTAACCGGAACGGATGAGCATGGAGAAAAGATTGCTAGTGCCGCAGCTGCCAATGGTGTTAGTCCAAATGAGCACTGTGATTCGGTTTCGCAGTCTTACAAGGCACTCTGGGGGGAGGTATGCTATATGTTTTGTTATTGGTTATGATGGTTTATGGCAGTTTGGTTTATTTACTGGTTTTGTGGATTCGTGGTGTCAGTTAGACATAGCTTATGACAGATTCATTCGTACGACGGATTCAAGTCATGAAAGCATTGTTAAGGAGTTTTACTCGAAGGTTCTGGACAGTGGTGATATATATCGTGCTGATTATGAAGGGTTATACTGTGTCAACTGTGAAGAGTACAAGGTATTCTGCAGTACTTGCTTTACGTGATTAGAAATCTATTTGTGTGAAGGGTGGTGGAATGTTGTTGGAAACACATGGATGAGAAATTTGAATTGCATGCCATATAGTTTGTTGATTTATATCTGGCAATACTGTAATGACTATTATTGACCTTTATTATCTTGTCGTGAATGGCAATTATTAAAATTATTGATACTTTTGGGATGTGTTGTATGTTGAATCCAGCTCTATGAATATATGCAGTTCTATAACAAAGTATATTTATACCCATGCCTTCTATATGCTGGTTGGATTTCTTATGCTTGCCTTCGGAAATCTGTAGGATGAGAAGGAATTGCTGGATGGCAACTGCTGTCCGATGCACATGAAGCCATGTGTGCAGAGGAAGGAAGACAATTACTTCTTCGCCTTATCGAAGTATCAACAACGTCTAGAAGAGATTTTAGCAGAAAATCCGGATTTTGTGCAGCCTTCTTATCGCTTAAATGAGGTACTGCTCATCTTAACTCTGACAGTTCACTTCAAAATTATCATAACATATTAAAAGATGCTATTTTTCGGATTAAACAGAAGCAACTTAACATAAAAAGCCTATCAAAAAAAGAATTGTAGAAACATAAAGCTCTAATGAAGATGTAGTGATGCGTGGATCTATTATGAAAACTTGGAAATGGTTCCATGATGATGCATTACAATTAGATTACACTCAACCAAGGGAAAGTAGTTTGAAATGTGAAAAAACACGGATATCTTTTTTAGATTAAGACATCATTTGACTCATTAGCAAACTCGTGATCAAGGCAGGAGAACCGTAGCTATGTCAACAAGATTTATTGTTTCAATTAATGAAGTATTACAGTTTATTTGTTTGTAATTCTGTAACACACTACAGTTAGTTACCATAGCAGAGTCTATTAAACCTTGAAGGACCAGACCAAGAGTGGATATAGGCGAGGATTGATGGCATTGTCAGCCACTCTTCCCAATTTAAGCTTTCAGTTTCTTTTCCTATTTAATTGAGATAGAACAGATGGAGAATCAAATTCGAAACTGGGTGCTAAAGGATAAGAAATAAGATGTTTCTATTTTAGTTACGAGAAGTTTCTACCGGGACGCCCAACATGGCGAAATGGGAAGGGAAGCTTATAATGTGATGGAGGGATGTCTAATATAATAAAGTCATGATGTTTTATTACATAGTTCTTTACGAAATAGAATTTTCAAGGCCACTTGCTCTAACTTTAGCTGGTCTTTGACTAACACTTTGCTCCTCATTACACAGTGATGTTTGTTTCCAGAATACTGCTTAAGGACTTGGCCAATCCATTTCTTTACAAAGCTTTTGATTGGTGTTTCTCAAACACTTCTGCAGGTTCAAGGTTGGGTCAAAAGTGGTCTTAGAGATTTCTCTATTTCTCGAGCAGCAGTGGAGTGGGGTATTCCAGTGCCTAATGATACCAAGCAGACTATATATGTATGGTTTGATGCTTTGTTGGGGTAATTTATTGAATTCTCAAGTATTTCTCCAATTACATACAAACAAAGTTTTGTTTTCCTGCTTACATACATTACATAATGCTTCTCAACATGTTGAGGTTGTGTTATCATCTCTCTGCCACCAATCCATCCCCTTAACTTGCTTCATCGTATACTTCATTCTCTCATCAATCTTTGACTCTGTATCCTGTTTAGATTGCTGTATTGCCCACGCATTTGGTACATATATGTAGATGACATTAAACTAGGCATTTGAGCCTAATTATGTCATCCTATCCTGTTTTACACTTCTATTATCTATTTAAGTTTCATCCCCGTACTTGCAGCTCTTACATTTCTTTATAATCTTTCAATCAAAACATAAAATGTCTTGAGATAACTTTAGTTATAAATAGCGTCGGACTAAATCATTCCTGATTTTTCTTGTTATGACATATGAGTACGTTGACACTCATAGTTGGAGATAAAATTGTGGTAATTGTTCATAAGAACTTGCATCTCAAATTCTTAATAATATAGTTTCTATGTTAGATACTTTAGCTTCAGTCTGTTTTATATTTATACTCCTCTCTTTTGTTTGGACAGTTATATATCAGCTCTCCTGGAGGAGAAGGAACAGCCTAATCTACAAGCCGCTCTTGTGTCCGGTTGGCCTGCATCATTGCATTTGATTGGCAAGGTAGTTTTGTACTTCAATTTGTTGCATTACGAATTATGACAGACCCCTTATTTAAATCTGGATGCTGTGACAGAACCTCACTATTGTGTAATTGAAAGCCAAGTGTTATTGTATTAACATTATTATCTATGAAAAGCTATGAAATAAAGTTGCTTTGATTTCCAACAAGTGAAGAAAAAGTTGATTTGGTCAAAATCTTACACATTCTTGTATTAGTCCTTTTTATTAACCTTATAAAAACTACCAATGGACTTTTTTTTCATTTTCTCTTTCCCCTATTTGAATCCAGGTCAGTTACACCACATGGGTTATTTTTGCGCGTGTTACAAATTGCACTTCAAGTGGAAATATAGAGCTAAACACTGGTGCATCTAGTTGACTAGTTGCTAGAACAGATCATGCCTAGCTGCTTCCCCCTCCTCCCTCTTCCCCCAAGCTCTAGATGCTTGGATGATCCAATTTTTTTTGCTGATATCATTTATACCACAAATGGTTAGAGGGTTGAGGTGGATGTTTTAATCTTATTTAACTTGCAGGATATATTAAGGTTTCATGCAGTATATTGGCCTGCAATGTTGATGTCAGCTGGGCTAACCCTTCCAAAAAAAGTCTTCGGTCATGGATTTTTGACAAAGGTAAAAAGTTAGTCTAATTTATACACTACTTTTTATATCTTTTCTCCGAGTTACTCTTTACCTTTTTGGTGGAATTGTCAAGGGTCATTACTTAGAAATAATTGTTGCAGTAGGTAGGGTAATGGCTTGAGAATTTAAAAAGCATCATGACCTTAGTTTGCTTTCTTAACTGAAGGGTGGTGCTATTTATTAATCATTCATCTTTAAATTGTTAGCCATGGTTTTCTTGAATCTTAGTTCATTTCCCTTTCCGACTCCTATTCTTCAGTCACCGCTGCTATTTTTGTTGTAGCAGTAGTAGCAAATAGCAATAGGTCCTCATTATTATCTTGAACCATGCAACATTTGTATAGTCAGCTTAATTCTTTTCTATTTAGCACAGAAGCAATGTGATTCTTCATTATATTGCGGAGTTAATGTTGTTGGGCGTGGAAAAACTGTTCTCCAAAAAAGAAACATCGGAAAAAAAGTAATAAAAAAAATGATTCACCGTTGTAACTGCAGTTTCATGCTTGCTTAAGTGTTCCTAGATACTTTGAGTCATGCGTGTTACACAACTTGCTATTTCTCTTGTTGTTTCTAATGTATGTTTTGTGACATATGGCATGTAAGGATGGATTAAAAATGGGGAAGTCTCTGGGCAATACCCTGGAACCTACTGACTTGGTGAACAGATTTGGACCTGATGCAGTAAGGTATTTCTTCCTAAAGGAGGTGGAATTTGGTAATGATGGTGATTACTCAGAAGACCGTTTCATCAAAATTATCAATGCACACCTTGCAAATACTATTGGTATACCATCTAAATATCCATTATAATGCTCAAATGCTTTCTAATAGAATTTATACTTAATTCACTATCTGGAATGTGCATTGGGCTTGCTATATTTTGCTTCACTAGAAGGTTACATGAATATTAGTTTTGACCAAATTATTTGTCCCAATGTGTTTGTTATGCATATTTGACAGACAAGCGATTTCTAGGTTTAATAGAAGTTAGTTCAGTAACAATAGTGTATATTTTGTCTAACACTAAACTTGCATAATGTCCCAATATGCTGATTCATTTCCTGTTCTCTTTTGGTAAAGAGTATATAAATTTGTTTGTAAGATAAAATCTGTAGGGTTATTAGAATTCCTATAGGAGCATTGACATTTGTTTGTCTAATAGGATTATAGGACGAATACTAGTTCTTCCTCTTAAGAATTTCTTGAGGCGAGGGTCCTATTTCTCCTCTTCAGTAGGCTTGTATATATCAGACAGTAGTTTGAGATTGTAAATAAATGGAATAGCTTACGGTCTATGAGATCTAATCAAGAGCACAAACTAGCAGCCAAACCATTTCTAGCATAGTGGCAACTTCTGAAGCAGATTCAATTACCCATGTTCTAGTCCGAAGACCTTGGTATATCAAATTAGCTTACAGGTCAGAATTTGAGATCGGCATGTGCTATACTTGCACACTAAAGAGCTCTAGCTCCACGGGTCAGAATTTGAGATTGGCATGTGCTATACTTGCACACTCAAGACCTCAGTTTATAATGAATCTGATCAACTATCTCAGGTAATCTTCTTAACCGTACACTTGGACTTCTGCGAAAGAACTGCCAGTCAACTATTCTAGTTGATTCAGCAATTGCAGCAGAAGGAATTGCATTCAAGGACAATGTGGAGAAGCTGGTAATGTACCCTAATAAATGGATTAACATTCTTTAATGTAGGTGTACAGAAATTGAGATGCAGTGACTAGTGAGAAGCATTTTAGGAACTGTAATGATCTGTAGTTTCTTTCATGGTAGACCATATTAAACAGACTTCCATTTCAGGTTGAAAAGGCCAGGAAGCATTATGAAAATCTTGAACTTTCAACAGCGTGTGAGGCTGTTCTAGAGATCGGCAATGCTGGGAACGTTTATATGGATGAAAAGGCTCCTTGGACACTTTTTAAGCAAGGGGATGCTGCCTTCGAAACTGCCTCCAAGGTTACTTTTCTTTCTGAATATGTCAACATATGCACAGGATTAATACATTTGCATTGCATGACTTGCATTTATGCATAAAAAATACTGAAGTTGCTAGCAAATAATATTTATCAGACCAAGTTCCAAATGAGTTGTGTATTTTTCTGTCTGATCAAAAGCCAAAGGTGTAAACTTCTACATGTTTGCAAAAACTTCTTTTAATGTCGAGTGTTAGAGAAGATCCAGGTAAAAGTGAAATTGAAGTATTTTTGGTGTGTGTTGGCAACAGGTGCTGGAATAGTGTAAACCAGTAAAAGCTGAAGTCTAGAGCTGAAATTGCTGATTTTTCAATAACTATTATCCAGATTATTTATAAACAGAATATAAATAAGCTATATGATAAATTTCTAATGATCTGTTGCACTTTGGCACTGAGCCGAAAGGAAGGGAACATCTCAAATCCTGTTTTTTTATGCCTTTTTGACTATATAAACCTCTTTTCCCCACAAAATACACATAAATAAATAAAATATGATAATGTCATATTGTGGAAGTGCGGAATCTGCACTTTCATAATATAAATTATATTGTTGTATTTTCTATGCATCTTACGAGTAATTTGTGATCAACCAAAAAGCAAATGGGCATAGAATAGCAGGACGGAGGGATATGTAAAGGATGTGTTTGTAGAGTTCTGCTCTGTTCCACTTATAGCATGAGTGCTTATTCTTTACATTTTTGTTTTTCTCTGAAATAGGACCTGGTGATTATTTTGGAAACCATGAGAATTGTAGCAATTGCTTTATCACCAGTTACCCCGCGTTTATCTTTGAGAATATACACACAGCTTGGATACTCAGAAGACCATTTCAACGCTGTTACATGGGTTAGAATATCTCTCTCCATACAATTACATAGCTAACAGCATTAGGAGTTCACACTTGCTAGCTGATTGTTACAGAGTGAAACCAAATGGGGTGGGCTGAAGCATGGCCACATAACAGCACAGCCAATGCCCATTTTCGCGAGAATTGAGCTTGAGAATGAGAGCAACACAGTTGATTCAACAAAGAAAGACACAAAGAAGGAGAAGCAGAAGACCAAAAAAAAGGTTGAGGCGTAGATGATACCGTCCTCAGAGGAAAAAGATGATATCTTGTATGTTCCTTGGCATCTTGGTGACTGTTCTTTCACTGTTTAGATCTTATTTGAGTGTATATTTTCATACTTACAATCCAGTGAGGAAGCTCTGGCAGCAGAGCACCTATGGAACCTGAGATTATCGGTGGAGAATAGTCAGATTGACTGTTAGGACAGGCTCTGGAGCACAGTTAACTGTTAATGGATGATGACTTGCAAGATGCAAACTCAATGGCTGCAGGAGATATAGGACCAAATGCATTGCTTGGCCTTTGGAGCTGGGAATCACTGCCAGTTGGTCTTATAGGCTTGCACAAGTTGGTTTCGCGATTCATGCTCATATTAATCATAACTTCAATTTATATGTTAATTGAATGAATGTTTTGGTCTGTATTTCATATGATTAATAGAATATAGTTAAATGACTTAATTTATTTGCTAATTGAATGAATGTTTTGGTCTGTATTTCATATGATTAATAGAGTTGATATGAATGTTCCAGGGTAAACAAAAAACGCTTACCTTCGGTTTTGAAATCACTCTTATTTCAAATGATTAGCAAAAAATACTCAGTTATGGTTTTAACTTTTAACTGCTTCATCATGCTTAGAGAACAAAAAGAATCACCTAGTGTTCAGGATTCAGGAATTCTGCATATAGAAGTTATACTCTGAGAAGGGAATCTGTTTAAAATTAGTACATGGTACAAACTATGCAAGTAAATAACATAAGAATCACATCTTCCCTATGGATGGAAGCATTATCATTATTTGGACACACGTTAAAATGGAATCAAGATCACCCGAACATAGGTTGTACAAAGAAGATTCTCATTCAGCAAGCACTTGTGTATCTCTACTACAATGCAAGACCAATCGACTCTCTATGACAAAATATGTATGACTGCTATCCCTTGCATTCATACCTAAGAGGCACCTACTCCAAGTAAATATAAAGGAAACTTTGGCCGTGCAGTCATTGAAAGATGCAAATTCAATCAAGGTGTTTGTAACTCAGGTTTGGCAGTACTGTCTTCAGGTTTGCTCAATTTTGGGTTATTACTCTGCGTCTTGTTTGAGTTGCGGATGTACCTCCAGCAGCGCTTGTGAACCCCACTTATTTTCTTAGGGACATCTGCAATTGGAGTACCTGTGGCATGACAACCAAATATCAGCACATGTATGAGGCCGAACCAACTAAATAATACATTAAATGAAATCAGGTACCAACATCAGAGAACTCTAGCTAACACAGATACTGAAAATAATGCGGAGTTTAGCTAACATTGCAAGTTGTAACAGGTTATCATGTTGAGCACATGGAACAATGGAAAAATAGAACAGCTGTAGGATTTAGTTGGGGCAATAATTGCTTGCTAAAATAAATGAAAAGTTGAAAACAATACATTAGTCATGTCACATAAACCAAAGTTTATAATATGGTCAGTCTCACATAAACAGCTTTTCTGGAATAACAGTAGATTAATTGCATCAGATTGCACTATATCAAGTGACTGTAATTAGAGCTCCATAATCCTTCATAAGTTCGCCATAGTTAAGAGCATGAAACCTAAAAGACAAGTTCAAGATGATTAATTGTACTTCCAAAGCCATTTGATATAGTTTAGACAAAGGTGACTTAGGAAAGACTGGATTGAACCAAGTACACCAAACAAACTCGAGGAAACTGAGACATAAAATTTCTCCATGGATTTAGTTCATTCTTCTACTACATGTTGCATCTTCATAGTGATAACATGAACTTTTCGGTCACTAAAGACTAGAAGAGAGTGGCTAAATTGTAACAGGGTGTTGATGGTCATGTGGAAGCTAATGTGGGGATTAGAAGAACTCTGGCCTCTCATCTCAACAAGCTAGATTTAATGTTGGACTCCCCTGACACTCTTACAACATAGATCATATACTGTGACCTGGATGACCAAACAGGTCAAGACAATTGATCACAGAAAACAGGTAGCATAAGAACAATGGAATACACCAAGCATTGCATATCAATAAAATCTAAATACAGAAACAAGGAAAAAAGAAACAAAGAGATGAAATCGTGATTAATTAAGACAATTGTTACTTGCTCGTATGACTACGACATACAGCAAAAGGCACTCAGCTTTTCATGATGACTGCTCTATGATATACTGTACATATTTAGCCACTAACCAGCTACACTTGACCATCACACACTTACCATTACATGTCATAAGCAGCGTTATTTTGTCAATCACAATTATCCATGATACTGAGTTGACCAGAAAAGGACTGAAAATGGAACTGATTAGCTACAATCTTGGTTAAAAACAATTACTCCGACTGACATACATTCAGCGAAATGTTTTCTATCTGTCCTATTCAATATGACTAAGAATCATAACCTTTGCTTCGACAAGATTTAGCAGAGAGAATCCTTATCCATCTTGGTCAAAAGGTTCAACATAACATCCATTGTAACAGAGATACAAAAAAAGGACTACGGTAGAAAATGAGGTGTTAAACATATATTACAGGCACGTGGGATCAGTTAATCCCTTAAACTTGATAACGTACACCGCCTTTGTCGTCTACACAAAATGAAGCAATGCTTGTTTACCTCAGCATCTACTTGCATTACCTTTTATAATCCTAAATACAGCTGACAAGAAACACAACTCCCAGCCAAAGGAAAACCAAGGCCAACACGAAACGCAAAACTAATCAAACTAGTATAAACGCATAGTACCTTCCTTGTGAGCAATCCCCCAAGCCTTGCCATGCTTCCCATCCTGCCACAATACCAATCAATAAGCTCAAATAACAAACTATATCCATCAGTAAGCACAAACCACAAGTACAATAGAAAAATTTACAGCCACTGATCCCTAAAATGTACTTTACAATCTAAACTGAACAAATGCAATCCGTAGCAAATTACAACATCAGAGTCAAATTACACTCAGTAACCTAAGGCCTAAATACCGCAATTACGTAAATTGTAAGCATAATCCACGAACAAACAAATAAAATGCAATGGCGAATAGAGAGAGCAGTTGGTTACCTTGTATAGGTTTATTTTAGTAATCTGATAAGAAACGTCTTTCCAATGCTTTTTAGCCATGTGATAGCCAATGCCCCAATTTGGTAGAAACTGAGCTACCTCGAAAAGGTTCTTGTCCTTACGCTTCGGCTTAACAGCAGCTGTTGCTCCGGCGCCTGCCGCCTCAGCTTCGGCGGCTGGGGTAGTAGTGGCGGTGCTAAAGTTGCGGAGTGAAGTGAATGGGGTTCTGAAGAGAGACGAGGTTTTGCCTCTGAGAAGAGTCGCCATTTCCAGATTTTGGGAAATTACAAGTACGGGCAGTGGAGGTGTATAATGCTTGTCAATGGGCCCAAACCGCCTGGGCCCATCCAAATTCTAATCCAACCCAATGGATTGAAAGCTGACCGGTTCTTGTTGCGGTTTTTACATCCGAACCGGTCAGAAACTGGTCGACCAGAACAGCAGAAACTCTAACCAAACAATATACTCCCTCCGTCCCGTCAATAGTTTCTCACTTTCCTTTTTAGTAGTCCGTTACAAATTTTTCCATTTCCTTTTTTGGACATGTGGTCTCCAATCTTTCTTCACCCATTTAATTACAACACACAAAAAAGTACTCCCACTACCTCCACTTATAATATAATAATCAAAACCTTATTTTATTGACCGAAACACAAGTGAGAAGCTTGTGCTTGGACGGAGGGAGTACTTATGTTTGACAACAAACGTTCCACATGCACTATTTATAGCCCAGAGAGATCCAAAGTATAGAGGGGAGGGATAGTACGCCTCTTTAAACTTACCGTTAAAAACAATCAAGGATAGTGTTAGTCCAACGACTGTGTGTTATACACCATGCTGGTGTTCAGGTTATTTTGCGAGGGCTTGGGGACGAGTTTCGACTTCTCTGCGACGTTTATATCCCTTATTTGAAAATGATGCTCCTATGTAGTTAGGATACTTTTGATGTAAATCTTCCTCTAGGCTATGCTTGGCCTTGTTTTGCTACTCTAATTAGTAGAAACAGATTTTATACCTGGATCCAAGGATTGGTTTTGCTTTGTAATGAGGGAACTTTTATAATATTAATAAAATATTATTTTCCCGGCAAGGATAGCATAGAGGGTAGGAGGAATAGTGTATCAGTCCCAGACAGTAGACTGTATTGCAATGGAGTCATTTTATTAAAAACATTATTATCCCAAGACCAAGCAGCTTTAAATAGATGTTACACTTCATTTTGGTAGCCTAAGATAAGGAATACTAGTATTTTCAGAATACAATTTCCTTTTAAATCAACATTGCATTGTGCGATGTCTAAAGGGCGAGTCCATTCTCCTTCCAAAAGCTTCAGTAGCAAGAGCATATGCTGGGCTATAATAGTAGCCAGAGACATGGTAGTTGGTACCTGCCATCTCAAATATCAAGTGTAATATTCTATGCAACGACCACTTCCAGTTAGCATGTTTAGCAAGCAAGGACTCTATAACACTGGAGGAGTCACATTCCACAATTGTATTATGCAGCCCTAAAGATCTAGTCAATTTTAGTCCTTCCAAAACTTTGAGGAATTCAAAGTAATATAACCATAAAGATTGTTTGGTTATTTTGTAAGAAATTTTGAAGAAAACACAAAAAATTTGAATCCGAATGTAATTGATAATCTAGATGTTACTCATATGTAATTAGGGGAGCAAACAGGGTCCTCAAAACAATTCACTTGGTTGAGATTATATAATAGGTAGAGATTGTAACGAATAAATTTTGCGCGAAACTGAGGCCATCTATTACTTCTTCCATAGTTCACCTAGGATCTATTAAAACATAAGTTGGGCATGTGCTTGTGATGCACAATGACATATAAAACTTATCCCAAACATCTACATGTTAAAGTGTTGTTGCGATAAAATTAGCTCGCATGAATTTTCTAACATTGAATCACAATTTCAAGACATTGAGGTACATACTCAATATCATACAAGGGGTTCCAAAATGACTATCTTAACCCAAAATAACTATGTTAATCCAAAATAAGAGTTCTCTAGTTTATTAAGATTTTCATTGACAATAATATTGCAAGTGTGTAACTACCTTTCAAATTTAAATTAATCCCTTCGTTTTAATAAAAACTTCACAACTTTCCTTATTTAGCGTTACGTTACAAACTTCATAAGCCAAATAAGGAAAAGTTTTATCTCCACTAAAGTAATTTTTTATTTTTTCTCTTTCTTACACTCTCTATCCTATTATATCAATTATTTACTACTTTATTAATACAATACTACAAACAACATATTATAATACTAATTCTCCTCAAATGAAGAGAAGTTAGCCCCTAGTAAGCTTTAAAAAAAAAAAA
>JAYMSL010003025.1:0-13118 GCA_036897195.1 Plantago coronopus | reverse complement strand
CCACAGGACTGAAGGTCTCTCCACAATCAATACCTTCCCTTTGAGTCTTGCCATCACCTACAAGACGAGCCTTATGACGCTCAAAAGAACCATCAGACCGAACCTTATGAGTAAATATCCACATAAAACGAATTACATTAACACCAGAAGGTCTCGGTACCAAATCCCAAGTCTTATTTTTAATAAGAGCATTAAATTCATAAGTCATAGCCAATTTCCAATTCGTGTCACGGAGGGCATCAACGGGATTACGAGGAAGAGGTGAACGGGTGGTAATGGCTGTATGAGCTTCGGAGGGATCAAAGATATGTTTTGGCCGAACTATTCCATGTTGGCTCCGAGTAACCGGGCGCTGAGGAGGATGGACAGTGGGCTGGGCGTTCTGGACAGAACTGGGGGGTGCCCGGGTCGCGGGTGAACCCGGTTGGACCAGTGGAGAAGGCGACTGGTCTGGGGCAGGGGCACGAGCCACAGCTGCTGGAGTTTGGGTGACAGGAGGTTGAACCAGAGGTGTAGAAGGCTCGAGAACCTCCAAGGGAAACCGAGAGTACATGGAAGGGGAGTCCAGGAACTCATAGGCAGCCGGAGGGATAGAGGGGAGATTAGAGTAGGGAAAGATTGTTTCGTCAAATTGAACGTGACGAGAAACAATGATTTTGCGACTAGATAAATCAAAGCATTTGAATCCACGATGATTATCGGGATATCCGAGAAATATGCAAGGGGTGGAGCGAGCTTGGAGTTTTTGAATGGTGGTGGAAGGAAACAAAGGAAAGCATAAACACCCAAAGATTCGGAGGTGGGAGTAAGATGGAGTTTGATTGTAGAGGATTTGGAGAGGAGAAATATTGTTCAATAATTTGGAGGGAGTTATATTCAAAAGATGAACAGTCATGGCTAAGGCATGGTGCCAAAAAGATGGTGGCACAGATGCGTGAAGCAAGATCGTACGCATAACATTGTTAATCGAACGAATCTTGCGTTCAGCCTTTCCGTTTTGAGCTGATGTATGAGGACACGAGAAACGGAAGGTAATGCCTTCAGAATCACAAAATTCACGAAAAGCCAGATTATTATATTCGCCCCCATTATCACATTGGATGGACTTTATAGGACGCTCAAATTGGGTGGTAATGTATGTATGAAACTTTCGAAAGATGCCAAAAACTTCAGATTTATGGGCAATAGGGTAAACCCATAAGAAATTAGTAATATCATCTAAGAAAAGTACATAATAACGATGACCAGAAGAGCTCAATATAGGAGATGTCCATAAGTCACTGTGAATTATATCAAAAGGCATAGTCGTAACAGAAGTTGACAAAGTAAAAGGCAATCGAACATGTTTGCCAAGTACACAGGATGTGCAACTATGTGACCTATCTCGACTATTACAAGGAATGAAATTATGCTGTTTAAGAGTAGATAAAACAGAAGCAGCTGGGTGTCCAAGGCGGGCATGCCAATCAGCGGCAAAACAAGAAGACGGGGAGGATGAAACGGACGAAGATGATGTGGACCAAGGGTAAAGAGGGCTGGAACTGTTACATCGCATGAGGCGACTCCCGGTCTGTAAATCATGCACAGAAAACCCATAAGGATCAAAAACGACCGAGACATGATTATCAGTTGTAAATTTACGGACCGACACAAGGTTTTTAACAAGATGTGGAGCATGTAAAACATTAGGAAGGGAAAGAGGTTTGGAAGAAGTAGAAAGCACAGAATCACCATAACCACGAACAGGGATAGATTGACCACTACCGACTGTAATAGAATTATTTGAACTGCTCGTATTAAAATAAGACCGAAGTTTACCTTGGGAATTGGTCATATGCGATGTTGCTCCCGTATCCATATACCAGTTCGGATCCGGAGATGCCAAACTCATAGTATGCAGCGCGGATTCCACATCCGTTGGAGTCCACTGTTGAGCATTATATGCCTGCGGCTGTGCTGGACGGGGACCCAGAATGCCAGGCTGGCGCGGGCCAGGAGCAGCCTGCTGTGTGGGGTACGGGCAGGGCGCCTGTGCCCATGGGGGCTGCTGCCAAGCCCACCAGGGCGGAACGGACCAAGATGAAGAGGGGGCAGCAGCAGGCTGTGGAGCAGCAGCGCGCGGACCAGAGCCAGAAGGACGGTTGCGCTGCCTGTTGCGGGGCCGGTTGGACTGTGGGCGGGCAGCAGTAGCAGAACGGGAGTCTGGAGCTTCCGTGGTGGTCCGGGCAGTGGTGATAAGCGCAGCATCATGCGCCTCCTTCAAACTAGCTTCCTCAAGAGTGAGCATCGATCAGACCTCATAAAACGGAGGAAGAGTCTTCATGTGTCGAATAACTGAGGCGACTCCCTTATACGCAGGAGTGAGTCCCCCAATCATACGAAGAACCAACCTATTATTCGGAACAGGAGCGCCGACGTTACGAAGCTGATCGGACAGAGATTTGAGGTGCTTACAATAATCCGAGACCGAAGCAAAATCCCGTAACCCACAATTACTGAATTCTTGCTCAAGAGAGACAGCGCGAGAATTCTCGTTGTCCTGGAACAAATCGCGAAGACGGTTCCAGAGAGCCATGGCAGTGACGTCGGGCTCAATCACCGTGTTCAACAAATCAGAAGAAATCGTCGAATACATCCATTGGACGACAGCAGCATCCAAAGTGTCCCATAGTTCCTGTTCGTCGGCAGATCGAGGGGAGGAGTCTGCGGGCGTTTTGGGAGGAATAATGTGGGATAAGACCTTGTGGCTGCGACAATGAACCTTGAACAGTTCAGCCCAGGTAGCATACTGGACGTTCTCAACCTCCAAGATCACAGGGACGTGTGTTTTGATGTTGGAGACGGCCAGGGCAGGGTGGAAAGAAGGGGATTTATTCGGATGATTGGTGGAGGTGACAGAAGAAGCAGGGGTGGGATTTGTAGCAGGAGTAGGATCAACCATGGTGGTAAGCGGCTGGGAGAAGAAAAGCAGCGGCTATTAGGGCAGCGGAAGAGAATGGTGAGGATCGAACCCTAATGATACCATGATAGAATTCCATCTCATCTAAAAGCTTGAACTTGTAGAGAGTTGTGGAATCTAGTCATATATATTAATTTCCCAATATTTAATTCCACTCGATTGGCCTCCCCAAATGAGGTTGAAATCGGCCACGAGTGCGGGGGAGTATTGGGGAATTAATATATATGACTAGATTCCACAACTCTCTACAAGTTCAAGCTTTTAGATGAGATGGAATTCTATCAAGACGCTTTAATTTCAACCAATAGCTCTGGAGTTCGAGTTACTCTTTACCGTTTCAAAAAAAAAAGGAAAAATCAGTGGCTTGAAGATTTGATAGCGTGCAATGATTTGCTGATTTAGTAGGGGGCAATGATCTTTGCAAACATGCAGCATTGTAAAATGTAGCTAGAATACTACCTTCTAAGTTCTAATTAAAGTTCAAAAGTATGCTACGACTTTTAGTTATGTGCATGCGTGCTTTATAATTAATCAATTCTCAATTTGAGAAAATTTATATAAGCTATGATCACAAAGATATCATGAATAAAGATTTCTTTTATGTTTTTTAAAAAAGATTGAGAACCCGCAAATCACGGATTCTGTCTTAAGATAACATAATCACATAAAATTCTAATTCCGTACAATTCTAACTTGTGACTAAGAGTAAAGTTCACCTCTTTTTAACCAACTGAACCAACCATTGCAACGTTTAGGTCTAGTTTTACGTGTTTGACATGATAGTTCTAATTTCCTTGACCAAAATGAAATGGTTTGAAATGTTTTTCTATAATGGGCTGTGATAAAGTTAGGGGTGTTTTCCCAATAATATGGAGGTAGAGCGTGTAAAAATAAAGAATTTAAATAACGGGAGATTCCAGTTCATACAGACTAAAGAAATACTACAAGTATACAACAACAACAACAAAAACACTGGACACAAGGAATATCCAGGAAATCCGCAAGCTAAGCTATGTGATTATAAAATAAAGATTGAATTTTGTCCAAGGAGATTTTTAATGATTCATTACACACTGTAATTCATGCATAACGTTTGTTTAAATTATACTTATAATAATGTAGTATACACTATACAGTATTTCCATCTACGAGATATACAGGGAGATCTTCTGCCAAGAGTTCACATGTGATCTGTGATCACACTGATTATGATTGTACTTCTCTATCTTTTTTAATCTTTTTTAGCTGTTGAAAATTGCAATTGTAAAAAAATCACCGTGAGGATGTACAAAACAGATCCGAAGATCTAGGTATCTAGCTAGTAAGCTGAACCCAGTGGTGGTGCAATGGTAAGGTGCATGTAGTAATGGTGAAAAGTCCCGGGTTCGATTTCCGGTGGTGGAGATTTATTTGGTGTTATAAGGTTGGTATTGGTGTGGGGATATAAGGTGGTATTGGGTTAGTGTATGAGTAGGAGTAAGATTAGAATAGATTTGCCTCTTAAAAAAAAATCTAGCTAGTAAGCTAAAATACAAGGTAAATCAAATGATTTAGTTGGGATCCGTCTAATTCGTCTAAAATTTTCTGAACTTAGTTCAGTTCATCTTTGGTTACTTCAAATTTATACTTTATATCAATTCATAATTTTTTTTGTGTCCAGGTCGCATAGATAGTCTCCGCCAGTGCAAGTCGCCCAACGAATGACCAATGGGACGTCTTCAGCTCCGAATGACCGATGGGACGTCTTCAGCTCCCTTTCATAGTCTTTGCCGCACAATATATTCACTCCCGTTCTCTGGGTAGAAGTGTTTTATCCACAGCTATACTCAGAAAAAACTCTCCACATATGTTATGTGTGGGGGCGGTCGAAGAGCAGGTCTGAGTAGTGTAGTTAAACGAGCCGATCCGAGTATTTTCATACTCAGCTCTTGAGCTCGAGCTCGGCTCTTTAACAAAAACGAGGAATAAAATGAGCTCGAAAATTATTGAGCCTTAACGAGTTTTTTCATTATAATAAAGCTTACCGAACTTAATCGAGCCGAGCGCTCGTTAAACTAGCGAGCATAAAACAAGGCTCGATCTTGGCTCGTTTACCTGATCGAGCAAGCAGAGCCAAGCCCTCGGTAAGGCTCGGCTCGCATAACAGCACTAGGTCTGAGATTGTTTCATCCTGGAATACATTGTCGACGTCAATCTCCATAGCTCCCGGCCGGTCTTTGATGCTTAGGCGTTTATGCAGTGCCATCCATTAGACAAACACGACATGTGGGCGTGCTCTTTTGGAAAAGAGTAGCTTTCACCAAGGAGCGGAGGGTGATCACCAAGTAATTCCCGATATATATGGTGTGTTGGGAATTTTTTTCATCTTTCTTTAGATCTTGCGTACCCTGTTTGACTTGTTTTTAACATATTATATATTTAAAATAACTCGGATTAAATCTAGGCCTAACAATTTGGTCGATTTCACCCAATCCAGATTGATATGACGTCGTCTGAATTTGTATGGATGGACAAAACTAGCCAACATCTTTCAGGTTTGGATATCGGATCAAAGTTCGATCCAACCCTCACCCTACTCTCTTTAATTTTGTTTATGTTGGATTCGTGGATCTAAATTAGTTTGATTTGAATCTGATGGATCAGACTGCTTATGATGAGTGTCCCACTGTGAAACTGTCTGGTGCGTCGTGCGCGCAGGACAAAGTTCATGAATAAAGGAATGTTTTGATTTGTGAGGCTATTATACCATCTGAAAGCAGTGTATAAGTAACCTCATTGATTAAAGGGTGTGAGCTCAACTGAGACGTTTATAATTTTACTATTATAAATAAATTTACCATATGAATGTTGTCTTTAAGGATCTTAATTGCTCATTGAATGCAATATTGTCTATTTACATTTAACTTGGTACAATTTATTATCCAAATTTGTTATCAAATATGACCATGAAAGTTACAGGGTGATTTTACAAGTGAACGTGAACAGAGTATATTGAAATAAAAAGAATAACACACTGAAATTGATGAGACAGGGTAAATAATAATCTATGTAGGAAACTAATTAAGTTTATTTTTTGTTATTAGAATAGAGACTTGTAGCTGTATCTCCAGGCGGAGCTCCTGCTCTGGCTGGACTGTTCGGACCCCTTGCGGTCATTGACATTATGTTCCCATTAGGACCCTGTTGATGAAATACACAATGTCACAATCAAGACTCCTGGAATGTTTGATAAAAGGGAAAATACTATATACAACTCCGGGGTGGTGTATATTTTTAAATTCAACTTCGATTTAACTAGCTTAGCTCATCTATAAATCTATTGAAAACATACCTGACTTTCCCAATTTGGTGATACATCATGTTCAGCTGCATTTTATGAAAAACCAGAATCATGAACACGGAACGTATACATATTGCAAATGATTTCGTATTTGATAAATCTAACATAAGTATGGAGTAATTCTTACCATTAGACTTGCAGCTGCAAGATTTAACAGAATCAACCACATGAAGAATACTCTGCTTTAGGCTTCCAATGATTGCCATGGCTATTTTTTCAGAACTATGTGTGTGAACTTTGTAACTTGTTGTGCTTGATTTGTTATTATAGGTTAGTGAGCTATTAATGTTGCTGTTGTATGTTGCGTTAGATAGGTTTGAAGTGGAGAGCATTTTATACAAGAGAATTCTCAACAACCCCTTGAGAGATTTTCATATTAAATTCCAACTTGCATAATTGCACGTTGTTCTGCGTGGTCAAAGACACGGGTGTACATGCAAAACCGAGTTGTCCTAATTCCTAATACTAGTTATATATGGCGAACTCACGCAAAATACTACCGTAGTGTTTGGCATTAATTGAGTTAGGGAGCGAATTCTAGAAACTTAACTCAATGCTATAATAATAAATAGTTTTGGTATTGACTATTGAGTTATGTCTCTTCTACATTTTGTCTCTTTAAAACTCTGGTTACTATTTCTGGATTAATAAATCTCGATAACTTTAAACCCTAATCAAATGTCAATCAGTTTGTACGTTGTTGGTCTCGAACTCACGGAACACAACTTCAATCTCCGTAACACAATATCATGTAGACTATTACCATGCCTTTAAATTTTACCTCTAGATGGAGATCCGTTAAACGAATGGTACATGGTCATTTTGTTCAAAATGAATAGGTTACTACATCATTTTTCAAATACAATGACGACGAAGCGCATATTAATTAGTAAGACGATTCATTTTCACCTAATAAGTCGTGAGTTCGAATCACACCTCAAAAATAAGTAAAAAATTATTATTAATCCTTACATTACTGCTTCAAAAACATTTTTACCTGATGAGGAGAAGAGTGTGTACAAATGAAATGAGATTCCATTTCGATTGCAGACAAAAGAAATATTATTATAAATTTGTCTACACTAGGAAAACAAATCGATGAACAGAAGGAATATCCTGGAAATCCGTAAAATCGCGTATGGAGTTTTTAAATATTTTATTGCACATTGTAATGCATGTACAACTAGTATTTTATTCTAATTGTAGATTCCGACATTCCGTCCACGAAGATATACCGGGACCTTTCTGCCTAGACTCTACATGTGTGAAGATCAATTCACTGAAGAAAAGTGAATAAACCAAACTGTGTTTATTGAATTGAAGAAAAATGGAGGATTACAAAGTGAATCGATAATGATTGTGTGTGTGTTCTCTGTTTATATAGAGTAACATCACAACTAACTAACTAACTGTTATTGTACTACTTACAATGCGTGTAGTACAACTCTAATCCCTAACACACAATACAGTACAATCCGGAGAGCTGGAGGTACAACTCTTATTTGTCTCTTGTGCTTTATCTTTACAATTAGTAAGGTTCTGTTATTTTCAACTTAATGTTAACCTCTTAGAACAGTTCAGTTTCAGTTTCAGTTCAGTTTATTTTAATTCAATCAAGATCTCAGCTTATAAAAACAAAGCGTAAGTACTTGGCTAAAAGTTTGCCCTCCTTCAGTCCTCACTTGAGTTTTTTCAGTTTAGCAGCTTCTCTAGCATTTATAAATGACCACCATTTGATACTAATGCAACTGATTTAGAGAAGTTGTTTTACTGGTTGATTCTGATATTCATTCCCTACTCTTTGGATGCCCATCTCCTTGTTTCTCTAACAATGATGCATCTGACTTGCACACAGGATCCAAGGATTGACAATGTTGTTGGTTTCGTAGATGAAATCGAACATGTAATCGATATTCTGAGTGAAGAATCAGATAAATTTGAAGTTCTCTCCATTGTTGGTATGGGAGGTCTGGGAAAGACAACAGTTGCCTGGAAGGTTTATAACGATCCGAGAATCCAATACGAATATCCCATTGTAGTATGGGTAACAGTTTCTCAGCAGCTGAACAAGAAGGATGTCTTTCTTACCATTCTGAAAAAGTTCATCCCTCAAGACCTTTCAAGCAAAACTGTTAGTGAACTGGGACATATGGTGTACGAACATCTCAGAACCGGTAAATACTTGATATTCATGGACGACGTTTGGACTGACGAGGCCTGGGATGAAATCAAACAAGCATTGCCTACGTCTAATAATAAGGGAAAAGTGCTGATAACAACACGCGAAGAGAAAGTTGCATTCCATGCCAATCCAAAAAGAGAACCTCATCGGTTGAGGTTCCTGGACCAAGAGGAGAGCTGGGAACTCCTGCTGCTAGAAGTTTACGGTCCAACAGATGTTATCGAGGAAGAATTGAAACAGGTTAGCAGGGTCATTGCTAACGAATGTGGCGGACTTCCCCTTTCTATAATTGTAGTTGGGGGGATCCTCTTGGATAAGTATGCCATAGCACGAGGATCCATGTCCGTATTAAGGGAAGAGTGGGAACGGGTCTCTGAGAACGTGAAAGGGTCCATCATACGGGATGACAGGCAGGGACGCATGAAAAATTTAATAGAGATGAGTTACAGTAAACTTCCGTATGATATGCGAGAATGTTTTCTGTATTTGGGAGTATTTCCGGAAGATATTGAGATTCCGGCCTGGAAAATAATGCAGTTATGGATTTCGGAAGGTTTCATACAGGATAAGTCTGGCAAAAGTATGGAGGATGTAGCAGAAGACAACTTGAATGATCTTATTAGCAGGAACTTGGTGATGGTTGCTAAGAACAAACTCAATGACAAAGTGAAGACATGTCGTATTCACGACTCCATACGTGAGTTTTGCAAAAATGAAGCTACATCTAGAGAACAGAACTTATTCCAGGAAATCAAAATCACTCAGCAAGAAGTTTTGGAAACACCGGTTCAAGGTGTAGAACCACGCCGCATATGCATAAGTTCTAGTTATGTCCATGACTTATTCTTGAAGAAACAGAAGTTCCCAAAAGTTCGTTCTTTTCTGTGCTTCCCCAAGGATCCTATCATCTTGGATGAGAAAGATACACCATCAGTTGCGGAGGCCTTCGGTTTGCTTAGAGTCTTAGATGCCGACAAGATTAAGTTCCCCAGATTTCCTCAGAACATCACAACACTGCTCCATTTGAGGTTCCTCACTCTCACAGGTGATGATTTCAAGATTCTTCCGGCTACCGTGTCCAATCTCTGGAACCTGCAAACTCTTATTGTCCATACGTCATCTCGTACACTAATCATCAAGGCAGATCTATGGCGAATGGTCCTACTGAGGCATTTCAAGACAAATGCTTCCATTGTCTTAAATAAGGATATGAAAGGTAATGGTGGTGAACACCTTCGAACCCTTACCAGGTTATCACCAGAGAGCTGTACACCAGCCCTGTTTAACAAATCCAGGGCCCTGACTGCACTAGGAATTCGAGGAGACTTATCTACACTTTTGAAATCTGAATGCCTGGAGACACTACGTTACCTCAACAAGCTTAAGCTTGTCCATGATGTACATCCTAAACCAGCAGCTCGGTACGGGCTACCTAGACTGCTCCAGCCAGAGAGGTTCCCGCCGAAAATTACAATCCTTACATTGGCCAATACATTTCTGGAATGGACAAACATGTCTATACTGGGAAAGTTGGATAAAGTGAAGGTGCTCAAATTGAAAGAGAATGCATTCATGGGGAGATCATGGAAAGCTGTTGATGGTGGTTTTCGCCGTCTAGAGTTCTTGTACATTGCAAGCACTGACTTAATGTTCTGGGAAGTGTCAAATGATACCTTAAGCGGATTGAAAAGTTTAGTACTGAAGAGCTGTGAGAAGCTTGAAGAGGTTCCATCAGGAGTGGCAAAGAATCTTGAGTTGTTGAGGATGGAGAACGTTACGAAATCAGCAGTTGCATCTGCGAAGAAAATCGAGGAGGAGAAACAACAATGTGCCAAGAAAGGAGGATTTAAGCTTGCAATTGCTCCTGGAGATCTTAAAGGCTATAAAAACAACACTGTATAGTATTTATCAGTCTGCAGGTGCGTACTATTACTAGATTTCAATACGAATTAACCAAGATACGTTGTTTGATTCGACTGATTACTCATAGCTTGCAGGGACGCGCAGAGATGCAAGGACATCAAGATTATCAGCTTGAGCAGCCTGTTTCATTCGATTGATTATTCATAGCAGCTTGCAGGGATGCGCAGAAATGCAGGGTCGACATCAAGATTATCAGATTGAGCTGCCTTATTGTTTCATTTCCACTGTTTCTTGTTAAATAAAGCTGAAGTCATTTTATGATTCTGGTCTGAACTTTTACAAACATTGGCCTGTAATAATAATGCTATACTCAGCACACCATGTCCAACTACATTAATTGTTGTTTAAGTTTTCCTTTGGATCATTGATCTATATTGTCTGATATTGTGTTTCCTAGCCAGGTAATGTGAACTGGCGTTTTTTTAAAACAAAAATCGGAAAACTATTACAAATTATCAAGTAGATATTAACCATAATATATAAGTCCCAATAGCTATCCAACTCTTCACTCGCGAGTGAATATTTTACGGACCAGATTTGATCGTGTCTTACATGCGTCTCTTATCGCGTCAGAAATGCTCCGATATATTCCCGAATGTTTTGTTTCCTTCTGGGTTTCTTTCTTCGGCCATTCTTTTCCTTAGCTTCCATATATTTCTTCCCTCTCAACAAAATCGATTTCTTCTCAGTCCCATTCTCTCTTGTCGATATGTCTTCCTCCTCTCACGACGATGGCTTCATTCTCTATCGACTAGCTGTTGGTGTGCCTAAATCGAGGTATTATTCACTTCATTTGTAATCAGTATTAGATTAATTTTTTGCAGGAATCTTGATCGGTTTAGGGTTAATTCTTGAGTCTGCAAAATGATTAATTTGTTCACAGCTAATTACGAAAAGATTTGAGCCCGATTCAATTGAAGCCGGAAGTTGATGACGAGAAGCCGGAAGTTGCAGCTGTTCATTTGTTACCTTGGTTGTCTAGCTCTTTTGCAGCTATATAGCGGCAGTACATCTGAATCGACCTACTGCAGGTGGGACCGTGGGATAACTCACCTTTCACTACTCAGGTATCTATCGGGTTGTTTGCCCTTACCTATTATCATATAAATTGTGTCAGTTGAGAGGAATATTTGGGGTAAAGTGTTTTTGCTAGAAGCCTTATTTTGTTTGCATGTCTGAAGTTAATTGCACTGCACTGAGTGTTGCAGCTTTAGCTGAGGTCAAATACTGTGACACATCTTTGTACATATTAATGTGCCTAGAAGAATTGTGCTATAAAGTTGGAATTCGGTGTGGAGGGTTGAGTAGAATGAAGTATAAGTGGTCTTTTGACTTTCTATTAGAAATTCGAAAGTGATCATGTTGCTCTCAACATTCTTTTGATTATCTATTTTGTTCTTATACTGAATAAGTGTGGGTTTAAAATGGCTTTTGATATAATCTTTAAAGCATTGGTTAACTTAGAACATTGATGAGGATATATTCGAATGGTGCATAGTAAGAATTTGAGATGTCAAATGTCCAAGCTATAGCTAGACACCAGAGCATGTTCTGTATCATCACGAAGGATTACATTAAATAGAGATTCAGTGTTCTTACACACTTGAATAATCGTTTATTTTAGAGTTAGACTGATGAAAATATGCTCCTTTGTAGCAGTGTTTATCGAATCGGCTTTTTGAGCAGAAGACAAGGTTTGGCTTTGTATCAAGACTATATTACATGCAGTTAGTTTAGCTAGCTTCTCATGAACACATCCACTCTTGGTGTTTATAGGACTTGGAGTGTCCATGGTCATTGGACATAACTCCAGTTCTGAGGTTAGTAATACTCCTCATGCTATCTAACTTAAGTATTGAGCTTGCTTCAATGGAAAGTCTTTGCTTAAAGATGACATCAAGCCGACGAGCAGCAGCTGGACAAGATCTTGCAATGAGCTTTCTCAAACTTAAATTCGTTGGTCCTATTCTTTATGTTGTTTATGACTTATAACCTCTTGATGCCATATGCACTTTGAAATCTTCTACTTAGGAGACTCTGTCTCTTATATCCTAAGGCTCTTCAGTGTGGCATATAGTGGCTTCTAAATTTTGACCAAGTTTAAGTATGAGCTTAGGGAATATAGGCCTGCCTCTTGCTAAATATGGTTTTGTTAGCCTTCTTTTTGACATAGAAGCAAGGGATTTCGAGGAACACTGAAGTTCCACTTGTTTAAGAATAATGATTCTCCTGGGTTCTGGTGGGGAGCTTCCCATCTCAATCAAGATTCCTTCACTTTAGCAGTTTATGAAAGGTGGATCACGCAGAATTATATTGAGGAAAGCGCCATTATATCTTTTTGTAGTTTATCTTCTATTGGTCATAATTACTTGTCTAGCTCTTTTGCAGCTATATAGCGGCACTACATCTGAATCGACCTACTGCAGGTGGGACCGTGGGATAACTCACCTTTCAGTATTAAGTAAGTTTTGAAGAACTTGATTGTAAATCATATTGGCTTCGTATGTTACTGCTTCTTTTTCCCTGTTCAAATTGTGAGGCACCTTGTTCGAAATGTGTTAAATTAGTTGATTCCGACATTGCTGGCGGATAAGAACCATAAGTTTATTTATTTATGTTGAGCAGGTGGTATACTATAGTTTAATCTGCAGGGGTTTATCCATGAGCTCTACCACGGTGCTATGCAGCACGCGCTAATCGAGAACCTAGAGGAA
>JAYMSL010003024.1:0-13123 GCA_036897195.1 Plantago coronopus | reverse complement strand
CCTATAAAATTTTTGTTTTCAAAATTTTAGGGGGGGGGGCGAACGACCCCATATGCCCCCTCCCTGGTTCCGCCCTGCTTGCGAGTTAGGTTTGTGGTATATTATTGCAAATGTGTGTCGTGAAAAATGGTAGTGCAGTCGAGAAAAGAAGAATGTGTGCGCTATATATTTTGGAAAAAATAGAAAGCTGGGGTAGATTGGCCATGTTTGATAGGAATTGAGTAGTCAAATCGTGAATTGGGATGAAAGAAACGTAACCTAGTTCTTTATTGCGTCTTTTTAAAATGGTCTGTTCCTTTTACTTGTGCTTCGTAAACACTACTTTGTCTACCTATTCTCTACAAAATAATTCTACACTACGACAAAAACATACTTATCGCTTTTTTGTTGGATTCTTTTCTACCCCTCACCCTTTCAATATGTCTTTGACTCTTTGGGATTCCACAATTACCATTTTTTTCTTCGGTTCCATTTTAGCATATTCAAATGAATTTTCAATTAAGGGATCTCTTCAATTAACTATGTTCATAATATTAATTTAGGGTCCGAACTTTGGTTTGTGTAAATCGAAGACGCTAAAGCATCTATACTTAAATTACCATGTGTGAAGGTATTTGATGAACACTAGCATATGAATCGATGTGAGAGATGGTTGAGTTTAAAACGGCGAATATATACAAGAGAAAACGAAGTCGAAATATGAGTTTAGAACTCGAAAAAACGAAAATCGGAAGGAAAAAGGGGCCTCAGGCCGAGCGCATAAGTTCTAGTGCCCTACCAGGCGCTCGTCTAGATGTATTTTGAGTGATCCAGGGGATCGTCTGGATGTATTTTGAGTGAGGGCGCCTGGATCTCTAGGCACCCGCCTGGATGAAGTTATAGCAGAACCTCTCCGATTCAAATTGGCTTTGTGCCATTCCCAGTATATTTAGTAGTGTTTGAGTGTGTTTGGCAACCATTCCTAACATCATTTTGAAGGGTTGAGACTCACAACAACACAACACCTCGCAAGTATAAATCTCTGTTCTTTTCAACTTAAGTTCAGATCTATTAAGTTTAGACTTTAGATCAATTCAATTCAACTTTGGTTACTTCAAATTTGTACTTCACTTCAGTTAACTTAATTCAGTTTAGATCACTTTAGCTCAGTTCAGAAAATTCTCAATTGAAAGTAACAGAGTAATAGGAGATAGTCCAATAATCGACTCTATCCCCTATTTTGTTGTTGTTCTGCTCTCCTCTTCAACATCTTTTATACACTATCCCCAATCCAGATAAACACATATTTTCCAACATCTTCCACTTTAATTGATCCTTAAGCTGTTGAGAAAACAAATACAGTCTGGTTACTAGTCAAATTATAAACAATTACTCGACGGAGTTCTAATAATAACATGAATGGAACAAGTCCTAGCTCTGTGAAAGGAGGATATACAATGCCCAAGCATGCAGTGAGTTAAAGGGGGCAATCGCCTTCAGTTTCAACATTCAAAGTATATTCATGGGTATCGAGCTGGATATAAATTAACATAACTGAATTTAAGTTGAATTAAAACGATTGGGTTGATATGTTAGTATTGAAAAGAAACAAAAGGAGGCAGAGCATGCATTATTAATGGTAGGATTGCATAGGGAAGAGAAAGAAGCTAAGGGGGGCAAAGTTAAAAAGGGAGAGGGACAGATGAGAAAGGCTCTGTGGTTTTTACCATCTTTTGCATTCAATCGTCTTTTATCGCGGGCGGTCCGCTCTCTCTCTCTCTCTCTCTTTTCAATTGACTGCCTGCAGGCTGCATGCATTGCCCCCCGGTGGGGGCGGATCTCCCTCCCTCCGTGACCACTTCTCATTTGGCCTTATCCTCATTTAATGGACTCCCTCTTTTACTTCCCCTGCCCTACCCTACCCGTTTTACACTTAAGCTTATCGGGCTTCGGATCGAATTCGCTCCACAAACAAACTCGATTGGTCGATACAGTGTTCGGACCGAGCTCCCGTCTCTTTTCGAGCTGAAGGAGCAGAACTCCAATGTTAAAAAATATGGCTTGAATCCGAATTTATATTTTAATTGTTGTTTTATAAACAAACATAGCTTTTCTCAACTCGATATTTGTACACTCGAGTTGAACGGCTCAACTCGAATAGCACACATTTATTTTATAAGTTTGGTACCACTTTACTTTTGTGTAGTCCGAATAATATCTTCTTATTTTGATTTCTTGAAATTTTACAGGTCATTGTTGTCCACTTGTTTAATATTTCTTCCAAAAACAAACAAGTGAATTAAGATTGAGAAAGAATGACAACGAATCGCAACTCAATTGGTAGGATGATTCAGTTCTAACCAATAGGTTGGAGGTTTGAATCACCTCGGAGAGAAATGAAGAACTATTATTGATTCTAGTTTTGTTGCTTCAAATTATTTTTTTGAGAATTAATGAACACTCACACATTGAGAAATAGTCCATTTAAAATTAAGATATTGATGATATTTCTATTCGAACATAAAGAATTATTAGAAGCGATTTATCTTTTTCTTTTAACTTAAAAGTATATGGTCTGGTGATGTAATTTTATGAAACTTATGGTCTTAACCTCTGTTGTGAAATCCGGTGGGTCACCGGGGTAACCCGTCACCCGGAGACCTTCAGAGTAAATAACCCCCTAAACCCGGAAAACCCGCCACCCGGTAAAAATTCGGGTGACGCAACAAAAACTCGGTAAAAAATCCGAATTTTTCATGGTTTGACCCGGTTCTATGGAAAAAAATAAAAATTGATAAAGGGGAAAAATAGTCTAGCCGCAAATACAACATAAATATATCTTTTTTTATTTAACCATAGTGAACTTCTTACGACATAAACATCTGATTTTTTATTTGAGAATGATCCATATAGATATGGAAAGAATCACAAGAGAAGAGAGACACATGTTTGAAGAAGATAGATAAAATATAAGATAAGCACCATAAGAATGGAAGGCAAAGCAAGCAAGCAGGGAGTTTGGATAGCAAAGATGGAGGAGTCGTCATTTTCCGGTACAGAAAATGGTGTCGGCTATTGACAAGGGTGCTCCATTTGATTCTATTCTCGATTACCGTGTAATTACGTACGCTCGTCTTATACTAGACTAGATACCAAACCAACAAATTAAAAAACGACAAAATATTATCAAGTTAATATAATTGTATATTTAAATCTGTATCTTTCAAGTATTGAACGTAAATTTCCTATTCCTTTCATCTACCATTGGACCACCTTCTACATATTTGTTACAGGATTTGAGTGGAGTGAGTTTCAACTTTTCTACCTTTGGCTCTCAATTGCAATCTGGCTTACTCCAAATTGAGTTTGAAACTCAATTGAAACACATGATCCGGCTGAAATTTTTCGTTTTTTTTTACGGAAAATTTAATTGCAACTACAATGTTCCAATAATACCTTATAACTCCACTTGCACCTAAAGGCTAAACCACTACAATAATCCTAATTCACCACTTTCTAACTTGGCCACAACTCGAACTCTACACGGCCACACCACCTCATGCTTCCTTCGAAACATCAAAACCGGCCGGCTACATTTCTCCGCTACAAAAGCTAGACAACTCCACACCACCGGGAACTAAAATGGAAACACGGTTTTCATCGCAACAACCCTATATCCTATGTCTTTGTTGTGTTCAAGAGACAAATATTTTAAAATGAAGTCGACCGTGATCATTTCGCTGTCGCTTATTTGAATTCGTGCGTGGGTGGGGGCGTACCTACTGCTTACATATAACGGATCGGCTTTAATATTTGATAGAACGTGGAGAGGTTCTGTGAAAAGTGAAAGTTGTATATGCAGTACAATTGAATTAGTTACCTATAGCTATTATGTTCTGATATGGAAGAGCAGTAGCAGCAAGCAAGGAGCAATTATTTCTGAATGCTGGATCAGATTCATGACTTCAAACGGATCAAAACTGCACCATATTTAATACTCGAAGTGTACTATCAACTATGCATTGGATCAAACGAGTTGACGATTATTTATGTATCACAGAGTAGTACACATGGATAAAATGGGTATTGGAATGTGTTTTAGATTTTTTAGCATGCTTTTTGGGATTATTGAAATAATTTGGGAAATAATTTGTAGTGTCTTACATAGATGAAAATTTTATGATGGATGAAGTGTTTGAAATGGTTTTGATTAGATGTTTATTTCATTATAGCGTGCCCAAAATTTGATGTATTATGTTGCTTTTGGATACATGTACTGTTCAATTTACCTGAAAATCACTGAAATGAATGAATCTAAAGACAGAGTTTGTACATTGAACAACTTAAAGATACCTCGTCGTTATCTGAATTAATTTTTCCAGAGGGTCTTTCGTGCGAATTTTCCTATACACAAATCCAAATGGGTAAATCAAGCCGTTACCTTCTAAGAACAACTCTTTCGTGAAAAGGCAGAATAGTAACAAGCGTTAGGTTGACTTTTATTGTTGTACATTTTAGTCAGAATATACATATTCGTACATGAGATCTGTACATTCGAGTTGTAGTTAGGTTTTAATTATGTAAAATATACACGATATCTTACGTAAATTTACTTGTACATTTTAGAACAAAATGTACAGATTATTACAAAATGTCTTTTTTTGTTAGAATTCGAAATGGTTAGGTAGTTTTCTGAAAGTATTGATATTGACTAACTCTTTTTTCTAATTTTCCCCCATCCACATTGCAATCTAGAAATGTGTCCATAATACACAAAAAGTGTTACATATGCCCACTAATTTCTTGCGCCTTAGCCCACGTTTATTGCCGTTTTGAATTGCCAGTGGCCCAGTTTAACACTTGGGCCAAAACGGATTAATCTTTCCTCAAATTTTTGTTGAAAGAATATACATTGGTTCCATTACAAATTAAGTTGATGGTTTGGTACGTGCTAACACAAATCTCAAACCCGTTCCTCTGCTCTCTTAAACCTGTTGTTTCCTTGCCCCCGTAGCTTACTCAACGAAACCGTATCACTGTCAACATAATGCAGTATCACCACCGTGGTCACGGACGTGGCGAACATAGGTATTGGACCAAAAAACCACATCAAAAGAGGCGTCGCAAAGTACAGTGCCCTCAGCCCGATGGACCAGAAATCGCCCCCACGAATCACAGCGACTTCCACATACTCCGACAAGACCTCACATTCGGGTGTGCTGATCAAATAGTTGGCGTAGATGAACCACCTTGAGGACTGGACAAAACAAGAGAAGGCCAACAGGAAGCATATTATAAGTGTGATGTACTTGATGGACATTGTAGCTGGCCTAGTGTCCCCATAAATGAGCTTACTCTGGAAGATATTGGAGTTGTTTGCAATCCACGCGCCGATCAGTGCAGCAAGTGTTAGAGAGATTGAAGCTAAGTATGTTGCTGCTGTGATGTTGGTGGATAGAACATTTAGCGCTGTCGTCATGTCCCGATTTTCTGACTGTATCAGTATATATATAGAGGTGTTAAAATGGTTACTAGTACTTGTTATCTAGGCCATATATATAAACTTGAGAATTATCTGAAACGATGATTAAGTCTAACCTGCATAATCTTTTGGACCCAAAGTTTCTTGTCGATGTTCTCAAATCCGATGACAGTGGTGTGAGGAAGGCGAAGGCATCGATAGAGAAGAAACAGATGATAAGCAAACATGATCACAAGGCCTAATGGAACCATTACCAGGTCCAGATATTCCTTATGATACACCATCTTCATCTATCCCAGGATTGAGGATTCAATAACAATTTGAAGTGTGCCTTTTATATGTCTGCAGAACTCAACATATTATGTATATATTGTGTGTTTGCCAATCAAATCATTGCTTACAAGGAACTTTTTGGTTTTTAATGATTGTTTAAATGTATAGTTTCAACTTTCAAGCATCTTCTGACTTTAGATTCAGAGAGCTGCAACTGCAAGCAATGCTACAACTTGTGCTTCTCTGCAATCTTGCAGCCACATATTTTGTACATTTATCTAGTTATTGTGAAACAATACTTGTGAAGATGTAGTTTTAGTCACGAGGTATGGCACAAATATTTTCATTTTAACCTAACATGCTTCATAAGATTTGGCTGCAAAAGGTTTTAGGTGTGATAAAGAGGATTCTTGCACGCATAGAATTCATATAAAAGAACAGCAAAAGTAGACAATGATCATTGGAAATCAATATGAATTGATTTTTGATACTGTGGCTGTCAAATGAAACGAAAATCATATTAATCTGAAGAAATCAACTAGTTTATCAGAGCTCAATTCCGCTGTATAATCAACTAGTTCATCGGATCATAAATTAGTTGAGGGGTCTGTATAGTTAAGAACAAGAAGTAAAAAAAGCTCTTTTATTGATACATATACAATAAGTATGTGGACACGACAAATAGATCTTATGAACATGAAAATTTGCTAAAGACAATTTGTATACTTAGCATGTCTAAACATTCTTCTTATCTGTACAAGACAAAACTAAATTATCTCACAAACACCAGCACCAACAGAAGGTAAAACAGGGAAGAAAGTTGAACCCTGGACTGACACAAATGAACAGTTTCAATTACTACCAATTCTATTATACCTAGACAACCTGGTGGAATGCAACAACCATAAACAAGAACATCCAATTTTCACCCCTCCAACTACAATGTGAAACTCACATTGAATCCTTTGGAATTAGCCCTTCTCAGTGAACCTCGAACAGGCGTCTGCTGCTCGCTCGAAGAAGTTGGAGGTGACTCTACTAAGTCATGGTACGAATCAACACGTATTAAGTGTGATGATGGACACTTCAAGATTCCTTTTAACGGCCTTTTGCTCGCGTTACCCACATCCTTGCTGCTGTCTAATGGTGGAATGCCCTCTCTATTGTACGAGCGACCATAACTGAGCCTGCTATGTTCTTCGTGGCCAATATCATTACTAGATGAATCATCCTCTGCATCAGCATAATAGAAGTCTTCTCCAGGAGAGCCCTCTCTGCTTTTGGACCCAAGGAAACAGTTGCCTAGAGAACTGTCTTGGAATTTATCCAATTTAAACCAGTCGCTAAAATGACAGTCTTTTGGTTTTGGTTTGACAAAATCGCTAGGGCCAAACATATCTTCGATCTCCCCAACTTTAGCATCTTCATAATAGAGTTCGTCCTCGTCCAGGGTTGGTTTTTGGTCCTTCTTCTTCTTACTCGTTGCCAGCTTGAACCATCCCTCAGTCAGTGAATGTACACCATTCAAGCTCTTTAAACTGAAATTTAAATTCTTTAAGAATGAGCTTTTTTTGGAAGAATCATCCATGTTTTTCTTGTCCACAGGCAGCTTGAACCATCCTTCTGCCAACAATTGGATAGAGTTCAGATTCTTCAGAAACGAGCTCTTCTTTGGAGAATTAATTGAACTCTTATCCTTTGCACCCAATAATCCCATGGCAATGACACTTGTGATGAAGAGCTGGCAAATTGCACATTTAATTTGTTCGTGTCTCTCAAAGGATGAAGCCTCAGTCAGGCCAATCATTCTCTTGATCCCAATAACTTTACGAGCCAATTCGGCAAGCTCCCATCTCTTATATTTTGAGTCTTTTAAAATTCTGGCAGCTAAATAACCGATGTCGACCCTGTTCTTCGTCAATCCCAACTCTTCGAAGGGAAACAAATCTCTCTTTTCAGGAACTCCAAAGCCAACAAAATGAATTCTTTTGTCGGTAAGAAAATCCTGGACTGCAGCAGGCAAAGCCTCCCCTGCAAAAAACCTGAGAATAACAACACCAACCCCGAAGCACAACAGGACGAGCAAAATCGATGGATCACGTGGGTGACGCATAACATCAAGACCCACAATTGGCGGACGGGCCCAGACCTTCCCAGCAGGGAAAAGAAAATCCATTTTGCATAATGCCTCAAAATCTTTGGTTTTGAATGTTATCCCTTCAAGCTTAACCTCAAAGCGGTTGGTTCTCAAGTACACAGTACCAGCCATTCTTGATAATGAAAACGTGGTTCACTGAAATGAATTAAATCGTTCCCAGAGGAGTACGTAGATAGGTTCTTCCTCTTTCTTTTCGAAGATGGAGCGCGAAGATATTGATATTTAAAAGACGCAAAAAGAATTGACCTTACAAACCTAATCTGGACAATGCAAATTGCTAACATATATAACACCCATGCCAAAGACAAGAAGAAACAATGTCGGTGGCCATTGGGCTTTGATGGTGGCTTCAGCCAAAGAGAATAAATGAATACGACTAGAAAGCTACCATAAGAATCGATCAAGAACTTTGTTTCCTGAGAAAAGATGAAAATTAGGCAGCAAATCTACTCATAAGCAACAGAGGTCAGGAGAGAAAGAAGGAAAACCAATGGTGAATGATTTGAGTCGGTTACGAATAGCCCCCTTAGATCAAACTCCACAAATTCAGGGATGTTGGTAAATTGCTACATTGGTTCATTTACAATTTTACATACATAAAACTACATAGATGAAGTTTTTCCTAAAGGTTTAGGTGAATTACACATACTATTATTGGGTGTTCTGAATCTGTGGTCTGTGGACATCCATCAATTTTAATTGCATGCTTAAAGTAATTCAAAAGTCCTAAAAACATATCAAGAAAGCTAAATGACATACTGCAAGCTCTCAAATCCCTAAAACTGGACAGATACATTGCATAGGACTATAGGAGTATACTACATTTACCTCAAATTGAGATAGGTAGAGCAATATCTACAGATATCTGCTGCATATCAATACTTCGTAATAATCAATTGTACTCAGTATGAGTACAAAAATGGAATCGAAGATAAAACAATTGTAAAACTTTACCTTTCCGCCATTGATGAACATTGCTGGGCTCGAATTACTGCGATTCCCATCGTTTTACTGACAACAGTGCCTCCAAAATCCAAACCCAAATAGCATTATCAAGGAATTCAACGGCCAACTCTGGCACACACGCAACTTCTAATCCTAACTTGAAGTTTTTATTTTTTGAAGCAAAGGAATAGTAAAGTTGTTTATCATTTAACCTACTTTCCTAATCGATGTTCAAACCTTTTTTTTACCACTAATGTATGATCGTTATGGTTCGAGCTCGATTGCTCGAGCAATAAAAGTAACTATTCGAGTTTTGCTCCATTTTAAATTCGTTTACCTAACGATTTCGGCTTAATCTGATACCTATAGTTCCATATAATAAGTCGAGCCAACCTGACTTGTTGAACAACACAACTCTTTACGTCAAAGTTAACAGATATTTTATACAATGGTACTAATTTTATTTATCATGAAACAGTTCAAAAAAATACAACAATAAAAAATGTCAAAATAATATGATATGAAATATTACCATGTAATTACACTGAAGTTTATACATGTATACATTAACTCGTGGTTAAAAGTGGTCACTGTATACTCGAACAATTTGAAACCGGACTAAGGAAGTGTATGTCTAAAGAGCCTCCAGTGAACATATTTCCTAAATGCTGTTCATTCTTAGTGCTCTACATTCTACAAGAACCTCTATGGATCCTTAAATCAGTAGTGCATAGAGAATCTGGTTCCAAGTATCAGGAACACCAGCCACACACCAATGTGTGCAATCCAGACTCCCTAAGCGATTGTGTAGCCCTGGATGCCCATCTTTTCTCAGCTGTGACAGACTAGTGATGTCAAATAACTCCACTTTTTTTGCAGGTGAGATGTTGCCTAAAACTTCTTTAACCACTGTCATTGCTACTGGTTCACCACCCGGATAAGTCGATCCACTTAATGGCAGCGTTTCGTTCGTGCAGCTTGTTACTCCTGGTTCGTTCCATTCCGTGCCACTTATCAAAATAATCGACATGTAAGAACGAATTTTAAACATTACTATGCAATATGGAGATGATTGCATTGTGTTCTTACTTGTAATGCATTGGATTGATTCCTTGGAAGAAAACTCTGTTTTTGGCTGGATCAACACTTGTATTCACCCACTGTGCCCAAGTTGTTAGGCCTTTTCTAAATATATCCATAGTATCTATCTCATTGCCATGGAGTATCATGCCATTTTCCTGGACCGCTTCCCATCTGCAAGTGAAGACAGATACATTGTATCATCATCAGAAATCGTTACACCATTCGTGTTGCTAAACTAGAAACAGATATCACAGAATACAAATTGAATACGGATGTTAAGATCCATTTAGTTATTTTCGACTTCTGTTAAGCTGGTTAGTAGCCTAGTAGCAGAAGCTGTTTTACGCGAACAGTTTTTAAAAAGATGTTGCGAACAGTAACATACTGATCTCTGCGCCCCCACCAAAGCCATGTGTTGAAGATCAACACATCTTGTTCCTTCCACACGTTTCCGTTTGATAGAGAATCCAGATTCAGTACTCGACTAGTCTTTGTAGTTTCGATATCTACCAGATAATGTGAAAGGAAAGCTGAGACTGTCACATTATAGTCCTGCAACAATTTTAACATGAAACAAGTTTATAAGTTATAACAGAGATATGAACCAAATGATAAAGTCGCCATCAACATTGCGCACGTACTTGAAATGTAACAGAAGTAACCGGCTCAATGGTGGATGTCGTAATGTTTTTGCTGCCTACAGCCGAATTCAGAAGGCAAGCGAGTGATGTCCATTGATTGCTACTTATCGAATCACCAACGAACATGATTCTTTTCCCCTGCATCCTTTTCAGAAAGTCTATGCCATCGAATCTACAACAAGACAACCAGAATACCATTACATTAGAAAAAGGGGGAAAGAACTACAGTTACCGAAACTATTGACTGGACAGAGGAGGAGGAGGTACAAGTTTGTCAAAACAACAAAGTACCTGGGTAAGATGCAGTTGGTTGGTTGCCAATGGAACTTCAGGTATTGTTCATCTTTTCGACCATAATTCAAGCAGTTGAATTCGCTACGAATGTATGGACATGATAAAGAATCGTACATCGGATAGGTAAGATCAGGTACCCATGTTCCTTGATACAGATTGCAGCCAGGCAACTTCCGATTTCGTAGAGATGGGATTGATGCAGTGAGGCATGAAGAACAGAACACAGAAAGAAGAAGAAGATGCAGAAATTTGCTCATTGTTGTGAACATGTGAATGATGTGATAATGTTTGATCCGTTTCAACTAGTTGTCTTGTCTTTGGTGGGGATTGGTGAGAAAGAATCATTAGAAGAGTAGTAGATATATAAAACAGCATTTGTAATAAAGAACAAGAATAGTAGTTAGAATACTACAAAGACTCATCTTTCTCTCTTTCTTTTCCATCAGAAATCTCCATCATGCATGTGGACACACAAGAATGTTGGTGGGCTAATTGCATTTTGCAGCTACCTCTCCACAATGTCTCCTTCATTGCACAAAACAGTACCCTTGCTCTAAACTGCAACAAGAACCTTATCTGGGACTGCCACTGTAATTTTTCCAATACTGCAATTTCACTGAATTTTTTATATATAGTTATAGACTAGCATTCAGCAGCATCTTCAAAGAAAGAATCTAGCTTTTCCAGATTAAAATATACATGTCTGTCAGTTCTCAGTTGTCCAATATTACCACAGTAAAAATTACATTCAGTGAAAATGCACAAAGTCTGATGAGTTAAAGAGCAGAAGGGAGCAGAGTAAATTTGAATTTTGAAAGAAGAATAAATTTAGAACAAGATCACCGCACTAAAGAACAGCTCATTGAGGCCCCCAGAAAGTAGCAAGATAATGAGATTCTCCCCACTTCCACTAAGTGGTGTGATGAGTTTCACGAGTTGGTAGTAACGTGGCCATAGCTGGAATCAATGGATACTCACTAGCTCCCATATTCTTCTCATATGTCAAACTTGATCATGACAGTACCTATGATTATTGTGAATAAAGACAACTGTTTTGTCTCAACACCAACACGGATGCAAATTATTTAGTACTGTAAGTCTGTAACGCAACAAACATTTGGGGCGGAGCAGGATAGTCTTCTCTAAAGCTACCTCACTTTCTGTGCTGGATATTTCACAACATGGTTCAAATAAGTATCCATTCAATTCACAGATTCACCGGATAGTATCTTAATTGAATAGATCTGATCTGAATTTAACTTATTTTAAGTATAAATTTCAATTACGTAAATTTGAACTGAACTGAACTGAACTGAATTAAATAAATTTGAATTAAATTGAATTTAACTATTAAGGTAAATTGAATAAAGCCTAAGTTAACTTTTAATAACTTAGTGGAGTAACTTCTCATTTGTAATGTTCCCGTGTACTTCTTGTACCCGGTTTAATATATAAAAACTAATTTTGTCATTTAAAAAAAAAACTAATAATACTTGGAGCCTTAAACGTAGGTTTATTAGTGAAAGTACTTTTCACAAGAGAGAGATAGTGTGCAAAACAGGATGGTCACCAAATTCACATATTTTCCATCAAACACTTAAATCTTTTTCATTTATTCTCATTTACTTTTCTAGCCAAACTATAAAAGAGCAAGAACTCAGAATGGCGGTTAGTGATCATGTTAGAATAGTTTGAAGTTAGTTGTTAAGTAACATGGTTTTATATATAGTAGTTGATGATACTTTTACGTTTTTTATATGACGACGATCCTCTTTCTTACATTTCTTTCCCTCCTATATGTACAGGTTATAAGTTTCAGTTTTATTTTACGGGTTACAAGTTAATGGTCATTTTGAAATGAAAGATCATGTTAGGTAGCATCTTACATTTCTTGCATTTTGAATGAGCTAAGGTGAGGAGATGAATCTTGAGTTGAAGTTGATAGGTCTGGAAGATATAAAAAAGGTTTAGATGAACCTGGTTTTGGTTCGGGTCTAAGTCTTGGTTTAGGTTCATATGTTTGGGTTCAGATCAGCAGATGTTGATTTAGGGAATTCTGGTTTGGGGGTGGTTGTTGGGTTAATTTAGAATTATGGTCCAGGTGTTGTTAGGTTTAGGTCTAGGTGTTGCTTTAGTCTTGGGTGTTTTTTTTTTTTTTTTTTTAAACGGCAAAGGGGTCACTCGCAATCCCGACCTTGTGGTTTGAGAGGCAACTCCTTACTACCTGCGCTGCTCCTTTGTTGTCTGTGAGTAGAATTAGTCGCAATG
>JAYMSL010003023.1:0-13124 GCA_036897195.1 Plantago coronopus | reverse complement strand
TTGACAGAGAAGAACCACTCTTTCTTTCTGAATCTCTCTTGACAGAGAATAGACGACAAAAAACAAGCAAGAAAGGGAGGAGTAGACAAAAGAAAAGAACAGGGAATAGACTCTAGCTCTGGAAAGAAAGGTTGACAGAGAATCCTCTTTCCTATCTTTCTCTTGTCTCCTCTTTCTCTTGATCTCTCTTTCTCTCCATCCTCTCTCTTGACAGAGGAGAATCCAAACTCTTTCTCCTTCTCTCCTTGTTCACAGAGAATGAAAACTCTTGATCTACTTGTTCACAGAGAAGGAAAACTCTTTCCTCTCTTTCTCCATCTCTCTTTCCTCTCTTTCTCCATCTCTCTTTCTCTCTTTCCTCTCTTTCGATCTTGACAGAGAATCCTCTTTCCTATCCTTGTTGACAGAGAATGAAAACTCTTGATCTACTTGTTCACAGAGAAGGAAAACTCTTTCCTCTCTTTCGATCTTGACAGAGAATGATCTTGCTCTTTCTATCTGAATCTATCTCTCTTTATGGACATAGAAGCTCTCTCTTTCTCTCCTTGTTCACTGAAAAGAACAACTCTCTTTCTTTCTGAATCTATCTCTCTTTATGGACATAGAAGGAGCCTTCTCCTTGTTCTTAGGGAAACTCTTCCCTAGCTTTCCTTTCTTTCCTCTCTTTTTCTTAGTACTTCTCGATTCTTTCCTCTTCTTCTCTCGATTCTTGTTCACAGAGAAGGGAAGAGAAGAACAACTTCTTCTCTCGATTCTTGTTCACAGAGAAGAGAAGAACAACTCTGGATCTCCTTGGTTTCAGAGAAGCTCTCTCTCTTTCTATCTCTCTTTCTTGACAAGGAAAACTCTCTCTCTTGACAAGGAAAACTCTTGCCTAGCTTTCTCTCTTCTTCTTACTACTTCTTCTCTCTCTCTTGTTCTGCTTCTTCTTTCCTCTTCTTCTTACTACTTCTTCTCTCTTCTTTCTCTCTTCTTCTTACTACTTCTCTTTCCTCTTCTTCTCTCGATTCTTAGTACTTTCTTCTCTGATTCTCTCTGCTTCTCCTCTTTTCTTCTCTCTTTCCGAACCAGCTTTCTCTTCTCTCTGACTTCTTCGGCCTGCCGGCCTCGGTCCCAGGGAACCTTCGATCTTGGGATCTCGGTCCGAACCTTCTTGTTCTTCTTGTTCTCTTTCCATCTTTTTCTCTTTCTTCTTCTTTTGGACTGGTTTCTCTCTAAGGTTCTCCTCTTGCCTCTCTTTTCGACTGGTTTTTCGCTAAGGTTCTCCTCTTGCCTCTCTTCCTCTTTGCTTCTTCTTGCTCCTCCTCGACTTTCTTGTTCTTGACTCTATTCTTGTTCCACTTTTTCTTTGTTTTTTCTCTGAAACTTTGGCAGTTCCCCTGACTGAATGAAGAGCAGCGGAAAATCTAGCTTTCATGAAAGGTTCAAACAAGTTTTAGGAACAATTTACAGGTTTCCAAAGTGCTCCGTGCCCATTTCTTGCTCTCTTTCTATGGCTTTCTTTTCCCTTTCATTCTTTCTCTTTCCCATTTCTTGCTCTCTTTCTATGGCTTTCTTTTCCCATTTTTTCATTCTTTGCTCTCTTTTTTAGGGCTCGTTTTCTCTTTGATTGGATTTCTTTGATCGGCTTTCCCAGGGTTTCTCTTTCTCCTCTCTTCTACGAATCTTCTCTTGTTCAGGGCTCTCTCACCCAGTCAAGGAAAGCTTTAGAGAAGTTCCTCGTTTGAGATTCTCCTTCGATCTAGCGATCTCGGTCCGAACCTTCGACCCAAGGGTCTCGGCATCTCCTTCGATCTGGCGATCTCGGTCCTTCGGAACCTTCGGCCTAACGGCCTCGGTCCTTTGGAACCTTCGATCTGGCGATCTCGGTCCTTCGGAACCTTCGGCCTAACGGCCTCGTCTTGCATCTCCTTCGGCCTAACGGCCTCGGTCCGAACCTTCGATCTGGCGATCTCGGTCCTTCTACACCTTCGGCCTAACGGCCTCGGTCCGAACCTTCGATCTGGCGATCTCGTCTTGCATCTCCTTCGGCCTAACGGCCTCGGTCCTTTGGAACCTTCGATCTGGCGATCTCGGTCCGAACCTTCGATCTAGCGATCTCGGTCCTTCGGAACCTTCGCCCCAAGGGTCTTGGCATCTCTTTTGGCCTGTAGGCCTCGCGCCTTCCGAACCTTCGACCTAACGGTCTCGTGCAAACATCTCCGTCGGCCTCTCGGCCTCGGTCCTTCGGAACCTCTCTTTCAGAGTACTTCGCGAAGCTTTTTGCTTTCTCTCCTTTCTAACCTCTTTTTCCCTTCTCGCAGCTGTTTCCTTCTCTATTTACTCTATTTCTATTCTGCTTGATCCGATCCCGAACCCTCCCTCTACTAAAGGAGGTTCGACCTTGTTTCGTACTTTTGTGTAGAGGCAGGTTGCTCCTCTACACCCGACCGAAGGGAGCCCCATTTACTCGAGAAAAAGTAGTCCCAGAGTAGGAAGGCTGGGGGAGCGAAAAAACCCTCCCCTCCAAAAACGTGAGTGGGGGGCTCACGTGAGAGATTCGCTTCTCGTTCTGGGCCGCCTTACGCCCAGAAGCGGTGTTTCTTGTCTTTGCTCACCTTCGGGAAGAGCCAGCCCCATCACAGGGCTGTCGTTTATTTTTTAGCCCCGTAACACGGGAGGGCTAAGACTCGCGAACGAGACGCTGAGGCCGAGCAGAAATGCAGACTAAATGCGGTGAAAACAGGAAGAGCCTTCCCATCTCCACAGTCCACAAATTCTCTCGACAATGGGGCCATGGGTCTTAACGACAAAGACAAACCCTTTACTGCAGGAAGTGAGGAGGCGGCGAACCTCCCCCATGGCTTATAAATAAGACACAAAGAACACAAATGAATCTACTCATTTTCAATCCAGCCAGAGTAGAATATGAATGGTTACGATGTGGTTTATTATAAATTAGAATGGGACCTTGTATTCTTCGTTGTTATTGGGTTCCGGATCTGGTACCCTAAAATCTCTATGAAATCCTGTTCATTTCTAGCGTAATTCGGACGAAAGCAGTCGTGGCCGCTATCCCCCTCCTTGCCCAGTATGCTCCTGCGTTCTACGCCTCTTTCATTCCCGGAAATGTATATGGTCTCTGAGTCCCCCAGGGCTAGCTCTCGTTGTTGTCAAGTCATTCTGCCGTTGTGGCCATTCCCTTTAGGCTTCTGCCATTCTCCTCTTCTTCCTTCTTCGAAGTCCGTTGCCTTGAGGGCTTTCCCTTCCCACTGCGTGGTTGGGGATGCCTTCCGATGCCCTTGTTGAGGTCCTCGGTCGGTCTCCAGTCTCCAGATCTTTCTGCCCTAACGGTGGTGCCACCTTCTTCCCGGTCCCTTTCTCTGTCCTCCGCCTTTCTTTACCGGTTCTGGCATTGCTATTCTATCTTATCGGATCCTGCTTAAGAATGGGCCCCAATCCACTCTGCCCTTCAAGAAGAAGGCTTCCCACCCTTCTGGCCAATAGACCCAATCTAATTGAATGAATACCGCACAAGCGGAGGAGGGTTTGACTTCCCTGGGTTTGTTGTTCTTGCCAGAACCATTGACTCCAACCAACTTCAAACGAAACGACAAAGAAAGAAAGATAGAGGGTCAAAAAAGAAAGAGAGATCCTTCTGGAGTTGGGAGGAGAGAAAGAGAGAGCCAAGTACCTAATTCCAAGAAACCATTGGAATTAGATTCTAGGAAAAAGAAAAGAAAAAAAAGAATAAATAATATTCGGCGAGAGAAGAGAACGAAAATCGAGACGAGTTTCGCTTTACATGAAAATTAGTAGAGAATGGGAGACAATTAGCAGAGGAAAAGGAGAGTCCGATTTTCGATTATTTCATTAAAATGGATTGTAGATTCATTCAAAAAAAATGATTGGAGATTCATTTAAAAATGATTTGAGATTAATTAAACAATTATTGTAGATTGTATACCATGATAGTGCATGCACGAAAAAACACATGAAATTCACTCTCTTTTTTCCCTTTTCTTTCCTTTTTCACTCTCCAATTGGCTCTTTTTCTTAGATTTCACTTGTCTTTTTTGGCCTTCCATTTTTCTCTCTTTTTTCATTTTTAAATTAGTACAAAAAAGCGGATTTTAGCCTCTTTTTCCATCCAAAACTACGGAGAAACATGAAATTCCTTTCTAAATTTAACTCGAACCTACGGATTCTTGTTATTGGAACCGGTGTCTTTCACTACGAGAATATTCCATCCATTTTTCGTACAAAAATGCTGACTTTCCTTTCTTTTTGACTTTCCTTTGTTTGACTTTTCTTGTTTTCCACTCTTTGACTTGTCTGGGTTTCTACTCTTTGACTTGTCTTTTTCCCTGTTGGACCCAGCCACGGATCTTGCCGAGGAACCTATGGACTTCTCGCGCCTGAGCAGGGGTTCTCTTTGTTCTTCCAAAAAACTCCTGAATACGGGTCTGACTGAGACAATAGAAGTAGTCAACAAGTCTCCCTTCGGAGTCTTGCACAGAACTGCTATAGGCTAAAGCGATCCTGCTCACTAGCGTAACTTCCAAGGCACGAAGAAAAAAAAAGAGACTGGGTTCCTCTCTTTCTCCGAGTCTTCTCATCTCTCTCTCCAAAAAAGCAAGGCTAATTCTTTGCGTCCACCTAGGGAAGGGCACTCGAGTCTCTACGAAACCCTCGGAAGTCAGACAGGTTCGAAGCCCTAATAGGTGGGTTTTCGAATGGGAGAAGCGTCGTAACTCCGTAGAGCTGGCCTTAAGCTCCAAATGGCTCAAGCTTTCTTGAAAGGCTCTCTGAAAGCGCCTGTACACTCCTTGACTGTCGGGAGTGAGTCCGATTCCAACAGCCATATCATCCGCATAGCGGACATAATGGAAAGATGCTTCCCCTGCTTGGAAGTTCGACAAGGAAACATCAAGCCGATGAAGGTATATGTTCATGAGTGTTGGAGAAAGGGAACTTCCCTGCGGAATGCCGTGGCTCCGGAAGGAACAATCAAAGCCCATACTATCTTGAATGGGCACCTTAAGGAAATCGAATAGAAGGGCCAGAAAGTCCGCATTTTCCTGACCTAAATCTTGTAAGAGAAAAGACTTCAACAGACTGTGGCTAAGAGAATCAAAGCAATGAACAATGTCTGTTTTCAGTAACCGATCTAAAGGCCCCCATCCGTGAACGTACTTCATAAAAGTCGAGACTCCTCTTCCCCTCCGAAATCCATGAGAGCTTTCCAGAAAGATCTCTGAATAAGACTCCTCCAAGACCAAGGAAAGACTTTGGAGCAACGGAATGTCTCTGGAATTTGGCTGCGTAATGGGTCTCAGAGACCCGGGCTTCTTAGGCTTAGGCACCCAGGACCTTCGCATAGTGGAAAACCTATAGTTTCCAACAGCCAACTCAGAAAGAAGTCTTTCAAGCTCTTTTGGATTCTCACGCCAATCGGATCGAAGTTCTTGGATGAGCAAGGGGAAGAGTTTTTTCATGAGCTTTTTTTGTTTGAGGTATTCCATTTTAGACACTGGTAATCCAGTGCCTCGAGGGAGATTGCCGCGATTTGATGGAAAGCAAACCAAAGAATTCTACACTCTTTCTCTCTTCTTCTCTTTCTTTTTTGTTGACAGCGACTGGACGACAACTCTGCTCTTCTTCTCTCTTTTTCTCTTTTCTCTGCTTTCTATTCCTTATGTCTTTCTCTGTGCTTTCTGTTCCTAAAGTCTTTCTCTGTGCTTCAAAGAAAGAGTAGACGACAACAAACAAAGAAGAACAAGAGAAAAGAGAGAGAGAGGATAGAAGCGCAAAGAGAAAGACAGAAGAGAGAAGAGAGAGGAAAAGGAGAAAGGAAGAACAAGAGAAAGAAAGAGAGAGAAGAAGAGAGAAAGAGAGAACAAAAGAAGAGAACCAGAGAAGAACAACAAGAAAAGAGAGAAGAGAAAGACAGAGAAAAAGAAGAGAGAAAAGAAGGCAGAGAGAATCCAAGAAAAGAAAAAGAAGAGAGGAAAGAAGGAAGAGAGAATCCAAAAAAAGAAGAGAAGAAAGAAAAAGAAGAGAAAAGAACAAGTAGAGAAAGAGAGCCAAGAAAAGAGAAAAGAAAGAGTTCCAAGAAGAAAGAAAAAGAAGTTTTCCGCGAGCCCTTTTTAGAGGGAAAAACGCTTTAGTACAGAAATTTCGGCAGTGGCGCAAAGCAGCCACTCTCCCTCGCGGTTTTTTAATAATACACAACGAAAACCAAACGACTCTACCCAATCTTCTCTCTATCCTTACAGAGGGTAGAATCGAATACTTCCTTGTGCTTATTTAAAAAGTTAGGGTTTTGTTTCTGAGGCTTTGGATTGAGTACCGGGTCATGGAACTGCACCAAAATCGTGAAAGATCGTTGAAATTTATGGCAGAGATCGGCTTTTTGGCCGCCTCCGACGTATCCCCCTAGCTCCCGGCTGTGAACTTCAAATCCTGCCTGATTCTTGGTTCGTTCCTGATCGGCTCCGTCCTAGTCCCTAGGTTCCTCCTTCTTGGGTTGTTCCTCTACGGGTTCCCCCTGTCTTCCTTCCTTCTCTATCTCCCTCTGTCTTCCCTGTCTTCCAGCCATTTCCCGACCCTTTGATACTGAGATCCCAACCTCAGCAGCCCTTCACTACGAAGGCTTTCCTTGTGCTTATTTACAAAGTTAGATACTGGTATTCTGAGTTGTTCTTTGATCCCGGATCCAGATCGGATTCTCAAAAATGACGTCAAACATTCCCATAATTATGGCCTAAATAGGATGAAAGCAGTAGGCACCGCTACCCCCCTACTTATCAAGTATTCCCTTGCTTTATAGGCCTATTTCTTTCCCTATTATTTCTTTCTCGCCCTCCACTATGCACCCTTTCTTGTTGTCACGTCCTTCTAAAGTATTTTCCCTTCCTATCTTCGTTCTTCCAATCTCATCCCTCTCCTTCTGCAAAGTCCGTAGCTAGAAGGGCTTCCCTGTTCCCACTTTGTGGTCGGGGATGCCATCCGATGGTCCTCGGTCGGGGCCCCTTCCTCTCTCTTTTTATGCCGTTACGGTGGTCCCACCTCGTTTAGGGTACCCTTTTCCCTCTCGCTCCTAGGCCTGCCTTTCCCGATTCTTCCAATGCTAATCTATATTCTCGGATCCTGCTTAAGAATGGGTCCCAACCATTCTGCCCTTCACAAGGAAGGCTTTTCCTGCACAATCCGCTCGAGAGCCCCTTTTCTTTGATTGATTTCCGAACGATCAGAATTGGACTCCTTGGGTGTCTAGGGCGGATCTTTACTATCTTTACCTAATTTCGAGGACGCCAACGATAGATCATGTCACAAAGAAAAGAGAATATAGATTCTATAAATTGAGGGTAAGGAAAGAAGATAAAAAAAAAAAAGAGACCCCAATTGCTAGTTCACTCGCGGAGATTTTATTCCCATTTTTGATGATTGTAAATGGGATAAACGAGAAGAAGAGAGAAAAGAGGAGAGGAAAAATAGGTAAATAAAAAGAAAGGAGGAGATAAAAAATGGAGATTGCTTTCGCGAGTCACTTGTTCTATAATTACGAACATTATATACAATGATATTGGATACAAAAAAAGAAACAAGAAATGGACTCTCTTTTTACCCGTTTTCTTTCCTTGTCCACTCTGAAATTTGCTCTTTGGCTTGTATTTTTTCTGAGATTTGATATTTTGGCTCTGTTTTTTCATTTTAAAATTCGCTGAAAAACAAGCAATTTTGGGCTGTTTTTCCCTTCCCCTTGCTTTCGAAACAGGAAATTACTTTCTTCATTTGACTCGAACCAACGGATTCTTGTTACTAGAATCGCTGCCTCGGAGAATATTCACTCCATTTTTCGTACCCAAATTCTGACTTTCCTTTGTTTTTTCCCTGCCGTTTTAGACCCAGTCAAGGATTCTGGCTAGATTCTCTGAGTCAGATTAGTTTCGATCGTCATTCCTTTCTGAAATTAGAACATGGAAAGAAAATGGACGACAACAAAATCCTACTATGTCATCCATGTCATTTCTTTCTCTTCTTTCTGAGACTGACACTTGTTTTCTTCCTCTTTGTTTTTCTCCTCTTCTCTCTTTCCTCTTCCTTTCTTGTTGACAGAGAAGGGACGACAACAAAAGAAGCAAAAAAGAGCTAGGATAGAGTAGCGAGGCGATCTCAACGACAACAAAAAAACAAAGAAAGAGAAAAGACAGAAAAAAGAAAACCAAAGAAGCAAGAAAGAGATAGGAGTAGAACTAGAAGAGAGTCGCTAGGAGAGAGGAGAGAGTAGAGAGAGAACAAAGGACAGAATGGACGATAACAAGAAAGAGAGAAGACAGAGAAGAAGAATCAGAACAAGAAAGAAAAGAAAGAGGAAACAAAAGAAAGAGAGAGACAGAGAAGGAAACCAGAGAAGGAAGAAAGAGAAGGAGAGAGAGAAAAAGAAACAAAGAAAGAGAGAGAGAAAAAGAAACAAACAAAGAAAGAGAGAGAGAAAAAGAAACAAAGAAAGAAAGAAAGAGAGAGAGAAAAAGAAACAAAGAAAGAGACGACAACAAAAGAAAGAGAACAAAAAGAAAAGAGAGCCTGGGAACACAAAAAAAGAGAAAGCAAAAGAAAGAAGACAGAGAAGAAGACAATAGTAAGAAGTCTAAAAAAAGACAAAAACAAGCACATTTCGTTGTCGTACATTTTCGTGCCAAGTACAAACAAAAAAACAAAAAGAAAGAAAGAGAGAAAAGACAAAGAAGAAAAATAAGAGAGAGAAGAAAAAGAAAAAGAGACAAAGAAAAGAGACAAAGAAAGAAAAGACAGAAAAAGAACGAGAGACAAAGAAAAGAAACAAGAATCAAAGAGAAGAAACAAGAATCAAAGAAAAGAGAAAGAGAGAAGAAGAGAAAGAGAGAAGAAGAGACAAGAAAGAAGTCCCAAAAAGTCCCAAAACAAGAGATTCCCCTTGCATTGTCCTTCACACTACAGGAAAGACATTTCCTTCTCTTTGTTGTCGTACATTTCTCACTCACAGAAACAAAACAAGAGCGAAATTCATCTCTTTTTTGTCCTACATTGACTCTCATTCCAGCGCTTTTGTTGTCGTCCATTGACTCCTTTTTTCTTACTTCTTTGGTTGTCGTCCATTGACTCCTTTTTACAGCTTTTGTTGTCCCCCAGTCTCTACTACAGGAAAGAAATTTACTTCTTTTTGGTTGTCGTCCATTCTCTCAATCAAAAGTTTTTTTTCTTCCATCTTTTGTTGTCGTCTATTTTTTTCAAATGAAAGAGGCAAAACAATAGGAAAAAACAAGATTGAAATTCTTCCTTCGGCCTTTCGGCCTCGATCTTGCAGAACCTTTTTTTTGTTGTCGTCCATTTTTAGAAAAAAGTAGATAGAAAAAAGAAGATTTCGTTGTCGTCTTTTCATTGGAAAGAGGAAAAATGAAAAAGAAAAAAGAAGATTTCGTTGTCGTACATTTAGGAGGCAAAGAGAGCAATTCAAAGACATAAAGAAGAATAAAAACAAGAGAGAAAACAAGAATCCAAACAAGAGAAACATTCCTACTTTTTGTTGTCGTACATTTAGGAGGCAAAGAATGACTCACAAAGAGGAGAAAAAGAAAGAAAAAAAAAGCTCTTTTTTTGTCGTACATTTAGGAGGCAAAGAGAGCAATTCAAGAGAGAAAACAAGAATCCAAAGAAGAGAAAAAGAAAGAAAAAAAAAGCTCTTTTGTTGTCGTCCATTTACTCCTCAATCAAAAAAGAAAGAGGAGAACAAGACAGAAGACAGACAAAGAAGAAAGAAACAGAAAAACGAGAAAAAGAGAAAGAAACAAAACAGAAGAACGAGAATAGAAAGAAAGAATGGAAAAGAAAGAATAGAGAGAAAGAATGTAGAGAAAAAAAAGAAAAAAAGGAATTGCGTATAGAAAGATCGGAGCCCTAATTGATAGCCACTAATTGCGTATAGAAAGAACAGAGTTCTCCTAAGTCTCCGCAAAAAAGAATCGGAGAAAAAGAAGAGGGAATTGCGTATACAAAGATCGGAGGCCTAATTGATAGCCACTAATTGCGTATAGAAAGATGAGAGAGTCAGAAATGGCAGAGAAAAAGAGGAGTGAGTCAGAAATGGCAGAGAAAAAGATCCCCGTCCAAAGTCATCCGTGACTCCAGACGAGAGAAAGAGAGAAAGAAGGAAGAAGAACAAGAACGAGACAGAGAGAGAGGAAAAAGAGATCCAATCAAAAGAAAGGAATTTCTCAGTTGTGTTGTGACAGTCTCGGATAGACCAGAAAAGAAAAAGAAAGCCAAACCAGAAGAAAGAACAAGACAAAAAGAGAAGAAGAGAGAGAGAAAAAAGACAGAGAAAAAAGAGAGGGAAAAGTAGAAGAGAGAAAACCAGAAAGAAAAGAAATCGAAGAAGAATCAGACAAAGAGAAGGAGAAAGAAGGAAGAGAGAGAAAAAAAGAACAAGAGAAAAGAAGAACAAAAAAGAGATGGAAAGAGAAAAACAAAGAGAAAAGAAAAGAGAAAGCACAGAGGAGAACAAGAGAAGAAAAAGACAACAAAATAAAATAGAGAGCAAGAAAAAGAACAGAGAACAAAAGATAGAAAGAAGAACAAGAAGCAAATCGAAAAAGAAGAACAAGAAACAAATAGAAAAAAAAAGCAGAGAAAAAGAAAAATACCATCTCACTAGAAAAGAAAGGGAGAAAAAGAAGAGAAGAAAAAGAAGAGAAGAAAAAGAACGAGACAGAGAGAGAGGAAAAAGAAAAAGAGAAAGAAAACAAGACAATAAGAAGACAAAGAACAATAAGAACAAAGAAGAAAAAGACAGTCAAAGAGAAAGAAAAAGCAGAAGCAGAAGAAAAAGCAGAAGCAGAAGAAAAAGCAGAAGAACAAGAAAAAGCAGAAGAACAAGAAAAAGCAGAAGAACAAGAGAGGAAAAAAAAGAACGGAGAATTCGAAAAGAAAGAGAAAGAAGGATAATCAGAGAAAAAAGAAGGTTCTCAACAAGGCCTAGAGGCCGAAGGGAAAGAGACAGAAGAAAGAGACGCAAGAAAAAACTAAGAAAAGAAACAAATAAGAAGACAGAAAAACAAGAAGAAGAAACAAAGAAAGGAAAGAAAAAGAAGAAAGAGAGAACAAAAAGAAAGACAGAAAAAGAGTCCGTAGAGAAATAAAGAAAGAGAGCAGAAGAGGAAAAAAGAGAGAACAAAGAAAAAGAAGAAGTCAGAAAAAAAGAAGAGAGAAGAGAAAGAAGACAGAGCAACAAGAAGAAAAATAGAAGTCCCCAAAAGACAACGAGAAGAGAAAAACAAAAAAAGAGGAAGAACAAGAATCCAAATGAAAACGAAAGAACAAGAAAAACAAAGAATCAAAGAATTGCGTATAGAAATAAATCCTCCTTTTCCTTAGCAGACGACAGGAAAAAAGATAATAATCAACTAGACAAAGGAAAAGTAAATTCCATCGAGAAAAGAGAAAGAAAGTAGCTCCGGAAATAATACGGCTACTACAGAGGAAAAAAGAGACAAGATCGATCCACGTAGAGAAAGAGGAGTGAACGAATCAAGTAAAAATAGTCACCAAAAATGGATTTTACAGAGATAGAAGAAAGTTACACTTTGCACAAAACTAGAACACACAAAAGAGCGAAGCGAACGACTCACAGTCTTCCAAAACACAAAGCACAAAAACAAGCAAACAAAGAAAAACAGAGAACAAACACAAACAAAGAGAAACTAAGAAAAAACAAGCAAAGCAGTAAGCTTCTAACTTACAAACAAAGAAACTCTCACTAACATCAAAACTACAACGAGCGAAGAAAGAAGGGAAATAAATACAAGTATAGAAACAAATAGTTAAGGAAGTAAGTAGAAGAAAGCAAGTAGAAAATATAAGAAGAGATAGAAGTTACGAGAAGAAAGAATAGAAGCAAGTAGAAGAATAAAAGTAAGGAAAGAAAGAAAGAAAGAAGTTTGTCGAAGAGAGAAGAAGAAAAGAGAAGAAGAAAAGAGAAGAAAGAAGGGAAATAAGTGCAGTCGAAGAACAAATCATCCCTACAAAAACAAAAACTCCTTCTGACTACAAAACAAGTAGACAAAACAAAGAAACAAAAAGAGAGCAGATAGACAGAAGAGGAACAGAAAAAGGAAAAGGAGAAAAAAGAACAAAAAAAGAAAGGATAAAAACAAAGAAACAAAAAGAGAGCAGACAGACGGAAGAGAAACAGAGAAAGGAAAAGAAAACAAAAAGACAAGAAAAGAACAAGAAAAAGAGAGAAGAAAGGTAGAGAGAAAAAGAAAGAGAAAGCAGAGAGCAGCAAGAGAGAGAACACAAAGAAAAAAACAGACAAGAAAGAAAGAAAGAGCAAACACAGAAAAAAAGAGAAAGAGAAAAGAGGGAAAGAATCGGAGAAAGAGAGAAATGTAGAAGAAAAGAAAAAAGAGAGAAAAAGAAAGAGAGATAGAAAGAGAAACTCAGCAAGCAGAAAAACTAACAGGGGTCAACATATAAAAACAATAGGACAGTCTGCCCTTGGAAAATACTTGAAATACACTTGCCAAAGTGTCCACCAAATACAAACCGAGACAACAGAGGGCACAAAAAAGAGGACAGATTCCCAGCTAAAAACCAATCTACGACAGAAAAAACACACACAAAACTTAGAACAGTCACACAAGTAACAAAAAGGAAAAGAGGAAAGATAGAATCTCAGAAAGAAACAACACAAAGCAACAAGTAACTCGTTCTTACTAAACAACTAATACCCAAGTCTTAATTAATTAATCTACTACCAAAACAACTAAAGACAAAAACAGCAGAGAATCAAATATAGAAAGAGAAAAAAGAAAGAAGACGGAGAGAGCAGAAAAACAAACAAAGAAAGAGAGGGCGAACAGGAGAAAGAAGAAAAGAAGAAAGAGAGAGAGAACAGGAGAAAGAAGAAGAAAAAGAGCAAGAGGAAGAGACAGAAAAAGAGAGAAGAGAAAAACAAAGAAAGCAAAAAGAAGAACAGATAAGAGACAGAAAAGAAAGGCAGATAGGAAAGCAGAACAAGAAAGAAGAAAAGAAACAAAGAGAAAAGAAAGAAAGAACTACAAGCAAGAAAAAGAACAAAACAAACAGCAGAGAAGACAGAGGAG